>PVIH01001036.1:0-184944 GCA_004025045.1 Sigmodon hispidus
GAAGAAGAAGAAGAAGAAGAAGAAGAAGAAGAAGAAGAAGAAGAAGAAGAAGAAGCAGCAACAGCAGCTGCATGGGCGAAGGGAAAGGGTGGATTGCGTATGCCAGCATATCCTCGCGCCTTGGTTCCTCAAGATCCAGACTCATGGTGGCAGCGAAACTTAAGGTCCCAGGAAGGCAGAGGCCCCCTTCATTTCCCAACTTTCGCTCATCGCTAGTGATCTGTATAATGCAAGCAGGCCAACAGACCCAGGAGACTCTGTTTTCAGAAACTGCTGGGTGCGAGCTGGAGTCGGCCACCGGGCGAAGGCCAGCCAGCGTCTTCCCAGGGCTGCAAAGGAAAGTTTGTTCTCCTGAACCCACACCGCTTCGGCCATAGGTTTTGCGAGGGTAATGCAGAGAGACGGACCCAGCAAACGATTCGGGATGTCTAGGCCAGTGAAGATGGCTGCACCTTGCAGACCGAGAGCTGATCTAGGTCACCTGCCCCAACTCAAGCACTAATGTCACAGCAATCTTTCTTTCTGCTTCCCAGGGTGCCCTTCTCAGATGCTCCCAATCCGCTTGCGGTCCCCACTGGGACGCACTTCGCTGTACCCTGGGGCCAGCCGCCCTGGGGACCTAGAGCGCGCAGGGAGGTCCCCCTCATAACCCTCATTTTCTGGGAGGCAGCCACGAGGCCCGGGACTAAAGCTGGGTGTTGGCAGCTTTTAAGGTACAACCCAAAAAAGTTAGCATTTGGCTCAGAGAGGTGAATTTCGCTTGAGGTCGGACACTCCCAGGCAATCAGAGATGGAGTTGGTGGCGCGGGGACCCGCAGCTCCTTCCCGCCTCTGCGTGCTTTCCACTGCCCGGGCCGCAAAGGCGAGAAAGAAGGGAACTCGTGGAACTCCAGGCCACTGGGCAGCCCGGGGCCGAGCTCTCCGGCTGGGAGCGCGGATCTCTTGGCCAGTCTCGCGCCGGGAGCTGCAAGCGCAGCCCCGGATACTGCGTGTGCTCTGAGCGCCCCCTGCCGCCCATGGCTTCACCCCCTCTCCTCTGTCGTCGCCCGGGTTCCATTGGCCTGCGGAGGACGGTCCCTTCCTTTCCGGAGCCTCTCGGGGGAAGCGGGTTGACCGAGGACCTTGCGACTGAAAGGCAGCTCACACAAGCTCTGCCTCCCTGTTTTCGCAGGCAGCAACTGTCACTTCCCTAGAGATCCCCCGTGACTAGTTCCATCCCGGTGAGCATCTCCCCAGGCAAAGATTTGGGACTTTCTTCCTAGAGCCGGAAGTGACCTGAGATGGGGCTCGCAGTCACCGGCGGCACATTCCTTCCAGGAGGCCCCTTTAAATTGATGTACACATTACAAAAAAAGCAAAGCCGCTTCACCGAGTGAATTACTTTCTGGGAGATGCCAAGGAATGCATTTACTGGCTGCCAGGTCTGCCAATAAAAGTTGCAAATGAAGACTGCTGGTTTCCAGGAAAATGTACTTCTGTTTTTAAAACACTCCTTAGTCTTAATTACCAAAAACTGAACCTCCAAAGAACCGGTTTAAAGAACAGGAGTAGTGAGTGGCAGTGATGGTGGCTGCTGGTGAGGTCTCACACCCCCGCATGCATTTACACACCCGAACTCGCTGCGTGAGAACAGACCATGCACACCTACGGCCTTACCAATGCAGAGGCGCGCCAGTATTTACATACACTGCAGACATAGACACGGGCTCAGCGCTGGCACCTGAGGAGGTATGCATTCGGATTAGTGAGTGCTGTTTAGTTTGGAAGTGAAGCTGTAAGAATAGACAAATTACAGCAAATACAAAAGCAAGTGGCTTCAGAACACTAGATAGAAATAAATGTGCACAAAGAAAGGAGACATTTACTCTATATATAGTACTTAGCTATAGCTGCCACAGTCTTTTAACACCAATAGCTGGCCAGGTTTAAACCATAAGATAGGACAACAAATCCAGAATTGGTTTTTCTCTCCTTTTGGGGTTGAGTATTGACCCCAGGGCCTCTAGTTTACTGAGTTCTGGCTGAAACTGTGAATTACATCCCTACCTGTCTTTCAAATTACTTTTAGGAAAAGTCTCCTTTTGTTTGAGGAATTAGAAAATCTCTCCACTCAACGAATGAAGCAGCTATTTTTATTTTCTGCCCAGGCTTGGTTTGGGGCAGCACTACCGATGCTAATGACAGGTGGACTTGATAGGCTGTTTAACTCTTCTTAGGCACGGACACTAATAAGCACACTAATAAGGATACTTAAGATGCCTGGAGCACTTATGTTGTCACTCTGCCAAGTGCTACAAATAAGCACTCCATTTAACCCTCACAAGGACCCTGACATTGATGCTAATATCTGCATCTCACACGTGAGGAAGAGAAGCTTGAAGAGAATAAATAACCTGCCAGCAGGATGTATAAGCTCCCAGTTTGACTCACTGAGTCTCGTGAGGCCTTGAAACGCCACCTGTAAATACATGGTTTATGTGCCAATGAGAAAGGGAAGTTTAAATTATTAAATGTCACAAGTGGCAAATTACCTTTATTTCAGGCATCAATTTTAAAGTGCATTTCAGATCAATGGTACATTTACTAAACAATTAGTTGTCATGGATTTGGGGCATGATTTTTTTTGTTTGGCACACAGCAGGTGCTCTTTTCAGGACTTCTCTGTGAGGGTCTATTTGTTTAACTATGAAAAAACACCTACACATATCAATACTTAATGTATTATGTATGTGAAATACATTGGACTTGAGCTGGACTAGTTTATCTGCACATCTATACATGACTTAGGAGCTGCTCCCATTGGGGACATGAGCTGGATAAATGCTATAAAGTAAAAGTATGTTCATGTATAAATGTTTATTTATATTAATGATTGAACCCACAACTGCACACATTAGGCCAGTGTCTCACCATTAAGTTCCCAGGTTGGCTTTGAACTTAAGATTTTCCTTCCTCAGCCTCCTGAACCTGAGTGAATAAATGAAAATCCTGCTAGAAGTTGTATTTTGTTCCTCCTTGGAAGCTAGTTGGTGACTAGAGGAGTCGCCCTCCTCTACCTATATAGTGTCTTTGCAGTTAGCCAGAGCTGCTGATGCTGATTTCAGGAACTAACCAGACAGGACCTTGCACCTAGGAAGCTGCAGAGCCCATGGCAAGATTGGGAGCTGTCTGCTCAGTCTTTATGGCAAAATTCAGGCCAAGGAGATTGAGAAGGCATGGCCTACAATAGCTGTGGTTATCTCAAGAGCCTCATGTCTGAGGCCCCAAAATCATCAATGTCAGACTTTTGGAATCACAGGGAGGGAAACTGAGGCTTGGGGAGAGTCTAGCCCATAATAAGGCAGGAATCCTTCTATGCAGTACTGGCAAAATTTAATCCAGCCTTGCCATAACATATCACTGCATTAGATTACATGGTGAAGAGAGATGGAGCTGGGTACAGCAATGGGGGAGAATGGACAGGAGAGAAGGAGAGCCAGGGGCACAAGGCCTTCCCTCAGAAATACTCCCCTGCTCAAATGGAAGACTGAGTCAACAATCGGGGAAGGCACCTGGGGCAGAGGACTGAAAGGGGCCCCATGACCTTATGCCCGTCCTGTGCAATGCTGGAGCTGAGATGCTTGTCCATCATCTAACCAAAAGGGCAGCAAGGGCTCTGCTTTCCCATGGACCAATATGTAGGTCATGGGGTGTAGTGACCACTATGGTGATGTGATGCCCAGGGGACCGGAAGGGCCCATGAGTCCCAGTCTTGACCCAGTGTATTTGTTTTTTCACTGCTGGCCAGTACAGGTTGTGGCTGCTATCAAGCCAACCTGCAGAGGAGCTTCCCCAGTCCTTGCTGACTACTGGGACAGACTGGGACTGCCCTGCTTCACTTCAAGCCCGGCAGGCTGGCATCTGACTGCCTTTGTTTGCCACAGCTTGGAGGAAGGTCCCTTTGCAGGCGGCTGTTGTGTTCACACAGGCCACAGGCACGCACTCAGAACCCTGAGCAGGACCTGTGTTTAGTCTACCTCGCTCATGTCCTTCCTGAACAGATGGGAAAAGGAAACGAGTCTCTTAGCCATTTCTGCCTCACAGTACCCCTGCCCATCCATCATTTCCTCACTTACCGTCACTGGATGGCAAACTCATGCCTGACTATTGGGCAGAGTGGGGGCTGTCTCAACAGGGAGCGGCCTGGCCAGCTAGGTGCTCTTTCCCCCCTTCCTTCCACACAAAGGTTTACATTATTGGCTATCCCTGTGATGAAACAGGCACCAGATTAGATAACGCTATACATGCTTTCATAAGGTGCCAGGATGGCCCACAAGACGAGCCCTTCTGATTCGACAGAGTGCATGCTGCTACTCAATGTTTTCAGGGAGTTTCTTTCAATCATAAACAGACAACGCAGAAGTGCACCGTGACTGCCTAAGGAGAAGACCACCATTGCCCAAAGCCAGAAAAATGACTCACCTAAAAGGAGCAAGTTGCTATGAGCCGCACTGACTTCTGGGAGCTGGCCTGGCAAGCCTGGTTGTTTTGCTTCTGTGTGTGGCAATTCCACACCGTGCCGGCTGCCCTGAGACATACAACATAGTAGTTTTCATTGTTTGTCTTTATGAGTATTTGCTATCAAAGATTATTTGTTAGACCTATTTGTTTTAGTAAGGAACGTGTCCAAAGGCAGGCTGAGGAGGCGCTGGGAAATGTTTTGGCAGTGGGCAGGGAAGGGCCTGTGGAGCCAGCCCTCCTGACAGCAAGGCCAGGCGCTCACACATTGGTTTAGTATCAGTGCATTGTCTACTGTGTGCTGGAAGCCAGCTAGTTTTCTAGTAAACACCACTGTCAATCATGCCAAAAATTTTTTTTTCTTCCTGGAATGGGCTCATAGACTCCCTCAGGTTCCACATGACACTGTTCACTTCAGTTTTTATTTTGTCTTTGGGTATTTAAAAAGATTTGGGTTGAATATACTTCATACAAATGCACATATGCTAGGGACTGAATCTGAATCCAGAGCCTCATACATCTGTGTATGTGTGTATGTGTATTAGATATGCTATTCTATGAACTGAAGAATCCATGTGTAGGCAGGAAAAGTTGAATGAGAATTAAAAATCAACAACAACAAAACCAAAAAACAAACAAACAAAAAACCCCAAAACAAACAAACAAAAAACCCCAAGTTCTTTGGTAGGAGTTTTTGGTAGTAAAAACCTCTTACCTAGCTTATGTTCTCTAGGTTCCAAATATAATACCACAAAATAAAAAGAAGTTAAATTCTAGATGGCTAATGCATTGTGATAACAGGTTTTCCTTGTAAGTGGAGGTTGAAATATGGCCCGTATAGCCTACTTGTTTTGAGTTGAGTTTGGCAGATCTTGTGTTTCCCTGGTGATACATGCTCTTCTCTTCCTCCTTCTTCCTTTCTTGGTGTCTTGAACATCAGCATTCTGATGATATCTATACAGCCTTGCTGATCTCCGGGAGAATCAGTTATCAGATGGTGTTGACAGTCTGTTGTAAATCTCAGAGAAGAAGAGCCGGAGCTCATTTTGCAGCTCTGCCAGACATTTTCTAAGGAAGTATTTAGTATCCAGAATGCATTCCAAAGCAGATCCAAGCGACATTAGACACAGGTCAGGGGCTGGATCCAGAAGCTCTGGACAATGCTTTGCCAACTACCCACCAACAAATACCATGTCTATATTTGGGGTAAAGAATGTTGGGTGAGTGACGTTCTCCTAGGAGAATTGATGAAGTTTTGTACATCATACTAGGTTTTAGTACATTTTATTAGGTTTTAGGAACCGTCTCCCATTTTGACCCATTTCCAGCTATTTACTACCTTAAAAAAAAATCTGTTAAGCAGATGTAGAGTGGTGGGAGGGGAGAAGCACGACGGTGCTGGTCACAACTCCTTCTATAGGCAAGAAAATATTTTGTGTATGCATCAATACAAGAAGCGCTGATATTTTTATGTGTCAAATTGAAAAAAACAAAATAAAATAAGGTTCACATTTCTGAAGGAGACATGATGGATACATTTTAAGTTTTTATTAACTGATTTATTTGTGTGTGTGTGTGTGTGTGTGTGTGCATGCGCGCACACACACACACAGACACACACACACACACACACACACACACACGCGCGCACTCGTGCGTGCATACACACACATTTCTGGAGATCAGAGAACAACTTTCCCGAGTGGGTTCTTTCCTATCATGTGGGTGGGCAGGTATCTTTAGCAAATGTACCATCTTATGGGTCTGGATGATCTGTGATACCAGTTTCTATTACAGAATGAGAATAGTGATTCTCTCATATTTTGAAGGATTTATTAGTACACATCTGAGACAGAATCTGAAAGGTGTGTTTTAGGGTCTCGTAGTAGGAGTCCCTATGACTGAGCACAGAGGACACGGTGCTTCTCTGGTTAGCTGAATTACTTTTCTGGGATCATAAGGGGTTATTTTTCAAGTGTGACCCCTTTTTTTCTTTGCTTTTGAGGGGCTGGGAATTGAGTTCAGGGCCCCAGGCTCTGTCCCTGGAACAGACTCCTACTGCTTTTTTCTGTTTTCAAAAGCTATATGATGTCTCTGGAATATCACTGCAAGTTTCTTTTATATTGACATTTTCATTCATCAGCGACTCTGAGCCCAGGAGGAAAGGGGACAGAGTTGGGGGGGAGGTTGTTAGCACTGCTTCCCATCCTTTCTGTGGCCAGCTGATCCTGTTTGTGCAGATCCATGTCCCCTCCCCCAGCAACTGTGATTTCAGCCTGGGATCCAATAGCTAGTGTCATACCAGACAGACAGCAGATCTGTGGTCCCTCGCTGCCCTTGCAACTCAGGCTCTTACCTTGCAGAATTTGAGAAACTTCTGGGACATTTTTGCTTCTGGACAGGAGAATCCCTCACACAACATTCTGGGTTGATGTAGGACCCCATGGTCCACCCGTCTAGCAAGTGTGGGGCCACATTTTGGAGCCATGACTTAGAAGCTCCATTCAAAAGGCCCTCACCCCGTCTTGGGGAGAGTGTGGGTGTTCTTTATGAATAGTTTCCATCTGGGCACAGAGCTCTAAGACTCGGGTCCAATTTCTGCCCACATGCCGCACATACTATGAAAGGCCATTTCCCTTTTTGAAGCAGATCCAAAAGAATACACACAATGGAGCGCAGGCAGCCACCTGTGGGGAAGTAGCTTGTCCTGGTAATCTCAATGGAACAAAGTGGTAGGCTGGTCAGGCCAGATCTGGCAGGAAAGGAACCCTTCCCCAATTAAAGTGGCTATGACAGTGAGATGTCCCAGGGGTTCAGGATGTCCATGGGCGAACATAGCATCATAGCGTTATTCTTTGTACTACAAGGTCCTGGTGGCCAGGTAGGTACAAAGCCCTGCATGAAGTGCTTGTCTGTGCCTTAATTTACTTGTATCTGACTGAAATCCTAAAGGAGGAAAATAGTCTCAGTAGAGAACCTTCAAAATACTTCTGAAAAGAAAAAATTGCCCAAACAGAAAATTTTAAATAAAGATTATGATGAATGAGAAAAGATTCTTTCACATTGCAATTAGTCACTGAAATTTACTAGGAGCCGTTGTGTAAGGCTGGCAACTTATCTGCATATTTCAGTGGCTACTTAGATCTGTGACTGCCTGGGAGTGACCAGCACAGCAATAGCCTCATCCGCTGCAGCCTGAGCTGGGCAGCACCCAAGTGAGAAATTTTTCCTTTCTTACAGTCTTGTGGAATAGAACCCAAGACCTGGAGCATACTGAACTAGCACTGGTCTGACCTACTTCCCAATCATACAGGGGAAACTTTTAAAAACATTATTTTAATTTACTGTTCACAAAATAAATTGAAGTCAACCATATGTACATTAACAAAACACTAGCTTCCTGGGATGAACAGAGGATAAACACTTTGCCTATTGTGGACTCCAGGCTACTGTTAGATTCCTTTAGGCAAAAACTGTCAAAATGCAAACTGCAGCTCTGAGTAAAGGCATGATGTTTTTGCCTCAGGAAAGCATGCTTTTGCTGTGTGTTGGTGTCGGTTGTTGATTACAAAGTAGGCGGATGGAATTTGGAGGCCAATGGAATTTGGAGGCCAATTGCAACTTGAGACACAAGATCCCATCTAGAGCCTTCCAGAAAGTCCCCATGAACAAGAGAGTGGGGGCTGGGAAAAGAAAGAAACCAGTGTTGGTGGAGAAGGAGAGGTGTGAACTACCTCAGGTAATGTGGTGAGCAGGGGAGATAAACCTGCCTAAAGCTCCTGCAGCTAGGAGAAAAGCCTTGCTTTCTCCCAGTTCCAGGCATTGGGTTTCACAGAAAGCCCTTTATCTCCCCCGGGGTCTGATGTTATCGCAGCTTGAAAATGGTAAATCGTTTATATAACATTTGCTGCTTCACAAAATGAAGGTGCAGCGAGTTAACCCAATGTGAGAGTGGCTCAGGCCCAAGCTGCCAGGACCATGGGCTTCTCCTCTAGTTTGTAGGAATACTATCTGTGGGGAAGCATGGCATCCGGAAAGGGGGCTGAGGCTGAGGTAGAAAAAGGGATGCAGCCTGGGGAGGTTGCTTACCTAGGCTGTTTTTCTTTTGTGTGTGTGTGTGTGTGTGTGTGTGTGTGTGTGTGTGTGTGTGTGTGTATCCACTAGCCAGCAGCATCTGGCTTTGTCAGAATTTTCTTTGAGGAGGCCTTGTCCCTCAGCAGGCTTTGCTGTGATGTTACACACAGAGGGAAGAGCTAGGGTTCTTACACAGGTCGATCTTAAATCAAAGACTTATTCTGAGACAAGGAAAGGGGTGAAGAGTCAAAGGTTTGTTGTGTTAGCGACAGCCAAAGCAACTTCTATAGCCCTTTAGCATTTATGGGGAATAAGTCATTTTAAAAATCCCTTGCAGCTAATGTCTTCACACAGCTCTGTTTGGTTAGGGTTCTGTGTTCCATGTCACAGGTACAATTGTTGTAAATCTTGTTGTTAGGGAGTTTTCTACACTGTGTGTCTGTTTATGGCTCAGAATGAGCTGTAATTGGTCCTCAGTTTGGAGGACAAGCATCAAAGATTCTATGTATACCTCCCACCCAACCAAGTCTCATCTTTCCATCTCTGTTTTTGTCTCTCTTCCCCCAGAAATCCAGGCCGTGGGCCTTTTTTCACTAATCGTCTACAGGGACCGGGGTGGAGCTCTGGCGTCATCTAGTGGCAAGAAAGGAATTGTGCATGTGGAAACGTCGGAAAAAAGACAATGTCACACCAGGTGTTGGCTGGGGAAAAAGAACCTTGCGCTGCCAGACTGTTTACCAGACGTTTTCTCACTGGGTCTAGGGAGGCAATATACTTCCAGGGTTTAAGGCTGCATCCTCAGAGAGAGTCTAGGCATCAGAATAACCAAACACCGTGGTATCCAACTTAAGTCTACTTCAATGGCTAGCCTCTCCAAGGTGGGCAAAACCAGTTCCAAATGAACCCCCATGCATGCCCTGGTTCTGAACTTCTGTTTCCATGGGAGGCACCAGAGGGGTACAAAGCTGTGCTGTTGTAACAGGGCCCGTGGACTAGCCTGCCCTTGTATTTCCTACCAGGCCACAGCATTTCCCACACTAGTATTTGACCCCTCACTACAGCAGGCTGTCCTTTTGCTAATTTTTGGTGTGTGGTGGGAGATGGAACACGGGTGGGCAGAGCCTGTCCCTGTGCTCTGAATAAAAACACAGGCTGAGTCATGCAAGGAGTGGGAATAAGGTCCAAAGAGCAGCCTCAGGAAGATGAGTCTCAGGGGAAGCTATATTAATATTCTCCCAAACCAACCTTGTCCAGGCACCAGCCATGTGGGGCACACAGACCCTAAGGCTCAGACTTTTCCAGGATGTCTTCTTGGGGAGAGTCTGTGTAAGAAGGGAGTCACTTTGGTTTCACTCAGATGCCTGGTCAAAGTGGGTAGAGAGTCATTCACCCTGGCCAGGCTGCATCTTAGTTAGGGATATCTCTGTCAGTCTTAGTTAGTTCCAGGATTCACAGAGCATCAGCCAGCTGTACCACCATAAAATACAGCCTGGAGAGTGAGCACAGATATTTCCATGAAGGCCATGCGTAGTCACCACGTTGGCCAAGTTTTCTTTCTTTTTTTTTTTTTTAAATTATTTTATTAAGATTTATTTATTTATTATGCATACAGTTTTACAGAAGAGGGCACCAGACCTCATCATAGATGGTTGTGAGCCACCATGTGGTTTTGCTGGGAATTGAACTCAGGTCCTCTGGAAGAACAGTCAGTGCTCTTAACCTCTGAGCCATCTCTCCAGCCCCCAAGTTTTCTTTTTTATTTATATTTATATCTATTATTTGGTGATTTTACATCATGTACCCCACCAAACTGAGTTATCAGCCCTCTCAGATTCACGACTGGCCAAGTTTTCATCCGTTGACATAAGGTAGGGTTCTTGGGGGAAAGAGAATCCCAACTGAAACTAGTGTCTCCAACAGACTGGCTAATAGGCAAGCCTGTGGAGTATTTTCTTGATTAATAATTAATAATTAAGCCTGCTTTGGGTGGTAGCACTCCTGGGCTGCTGGCCTCTGGGCTGTATAAGAATGCAGGATGAACAAGCCATGGAGACCAAGTCAGCAATCAGCACTTCCCCACGGTCTCTGCTTGAGTTCCTGTTTGCAGATCTCAGCCTGGGCATCTCTCAGTGACCCACGAATTCTAAGATGATGTACGTTGCAGCCTTCCCTCTCCTGCATTGATTTTTATCAGTGTTTTATCACAGCAATGGGAAACCAAACTAGAACAGACACCAGAAAACACAAACATGATGCCCAGAACTGTGGGACGGCTGCGTCAGCTGTGAGTTTGTCTCCCTGGGTCCTCTTCAGTCTGGGTTCCCTGGGGAAGACTTTCTGAGCATCCCTGGTGGCAGGTGGAGGGTCACATTCAACCAGCTATCTTTTTTTTTTTTTTTTTTTTTTTTTTTTTTGTCCCTAGCTCTGCCACAAGGCACACAATACTGGACGGGAAAGAGGCTTCTGTTTAGGTGAACAGGCAAAGGGCAGTGCAATCTTGGGGTAGATGTAGTTTTAAAAATTGTTTTATTGGCTGAGAGGTCAGACAGAGCATGACTAATTTAATACCTTCTGTGAGAAGGCTGACTTCCTCCCTTCCTGTAATCATTCCGGGATTCAGGGCCCCATGCATACAAGGACACTGCCCTACCACTGAGCCACATCCAACCCAGAAGACCAGGAACTGGCTGATTTCCAGGGTTCTGAGTTCCAGGGATTTGCTTTGTCGTCTTGGTGGTTGATCAGGATATTATAAAACTCTGAGTCCCAGATGAAGACCAGAACCAGTTAGGTGAGTCTTCACAACAGACCTGAGGAGGTGGTCCTGACAAAATGTGACCAGGGCTGACAGGTGTCAGAACCAGGTGCCAATGGCTTCTGCTGCTGAAGCCCAGGGATTTCCTGGTGGCATTCAGTTAAAGGCCTTTGTGAGCTGCAGGGGGTATGTGAGCATGTAGAGTGCCCTCTCTTCTTAGCTCAGCCTGGGTGTTAGAAATGCTAGGAGAAGCCTCAGCCCTGGCAGATGTTCCTCCAGCTTTTATGAAGGGTTGGCTTTTCCTTCTTTTGTGTTGAGAAAGGCAAATTATTAAAGATCCATCCCTTTTCTGATGGATCTCAAAGGCAGGACCTGGCACAAACAGTTGAATGCTTTTCCCCTACACACACACACACACACACACACACACACACACACACACACACACCCCGAGCAATAGCACCCCCACGGATCCTGTTATCCATAATGCAACCTTCCCACTCGAAAGTGGAAACCTTCAGTGTAAGTGCTTTCAAACGTTTGCATTTCAGCTCAACAGACTTGTAGCTTGCCAGAAATATTAGGGCTCACTTGCCCCCTTAATGGGGGAAAGTCTGTAGCAGGAAAAGTTTGCCTCCTTGCTGGTCTGTTGAAGTGTTGCTGAGGCAAGAGAAACAGCCCCAAGAAAACCCATCCCTGGGCTAACCTATGCTTCTAGAAGTTTCTTTTTAGGCAGTTAATTTTTGTGCTTTGGTTCTTTTTGTTTTTCTTTTTAAAGCTATCTTTATTTTTATTTTATGTCTATGAGTGTCTTGTCTAAATGTTTGTAAGTGCAGCATATGTGTGCAGGTGTCTGGGGAAATCAGAAGGCCTCAGATACCCTGTAGCTGGAGTGGTAGGTGGTTGGCTATAAACCACCATGTGGGTGCTGGTAGCGAGACCCAGCTCGCTCTGCAGGAGCCCTTAGGTCATCTTCCCATCTTCCCCACCCCCAGGGATTTTTCAAAGACACAAAACCACCAAAATCAAAATAACTTTAGAAAGCACACACACACACACACACACACACACACACACACACACACACACACACACAATCTGCATTCACTCTCAGGAGTTACACAAACCTTGTGTGCTGCCCTCTTGTGCAGAAGCAAGGACAGGGAAATGAAGACCAATCAAGTCAGGGGACATTTCCTTTTCCTTTACCACCCCGCAGATCGCTTCCTGGTGTTAAAAGGCCAAAGGAGGGCAGGACGTTTCCCCCGAACAGAAGCTGCTTCCGGTGCTGCCTGCAGTGGGCAGTTAGGACCCGCTCCAGGCACTTACCTGTGGCTCTGTTCCACAAGCGTCAGACTCTGACTTTCTTTGGCGTCCACAGCGCATGTTGTTCACAAAGAGGCCTGGCAAGCCCAGCTGCCCAGCGCATTGGGCATTTGTATGGTGGATGTAGGCTCTGCAGAATTCCAGAAAACTCACCCAAAGGACCAAAAGCTCCTTCTCCGGAGCCAAGGATCCTGGGTTTGCATCTGTTTTTCTCTCCCCCATGGTGTATTTGCACAAGCCTAGCAAAACCTCTTGCGAATTGCTTCAGTCTTCACAAACACCCAGCCCAGCCTTCAAAATTGCCCTGGGATCTTTTCATCAGTTCAAAGGAAAAATGTGTTATTTCAATCTACTAATGTATCTCTTTAGAGCTGCGGAGCTATCACGTCATGTAATATGCATGCTGCACCTGGGGGCTGGGGGTGGGAACCTTATGTTCTCTCTCTCTCTCTCTCTCTCTCTCTCTCTCTCTCTCTCTCTCTCTCTCTCTCTCTCTCTCTGTGTGTGTGTGTGTGTGTGTGTATACTTAATAACCATGCTGACTTGGCTGTACCTTTCAGTTTTCAGGCTAAATCTAGACACAGACTTCTTTTTCTTCTTTTTTTAAAGGCTGCATAAGATCAGTGTAGCTGGAGTGTTTGTCTGTCTATCTATCTATCTATCTATCTATCTATCTATCTATCTGTCTGTCTTTCTCTGTGTGTTTGGGGAGTAGAGAGACATGCCAAGGGAGACGACGGATGCATTCAAGTGAATTTTCTTCTTAACCTACCATAGGACCTGTAAAATGCCAAGATGGCCGAACTGCGGTGGCAGGAGATGCCCTGGAGCTCTGTATTTGTGATTAGACAATGCCTAGGTCTAAAGCAGCTGCTCTTGACCTCCCTAATGCTGCAACCCTTTAATAGTTTCTCATGTTGAGGTGACCCCCAACCATAAAATTATTTTTACTGCTACTTCATAACTAACTTTGCTATTGTTATGAATCATAATGTAAATATCTGATTCAAACCTCTGAAAGGGTTTGAAAAGCATCGAGGCTCACATTTGAAAAACACTTAGAGGGATCTCTTATAAGTCAGCCAAAGCCATGCTTAACCAATAACTATGGGTGACACAGCTGAGAAAAGCACATGGCATATCAATGTCGTCCTCATTAAAGATCAACTAGAGTGATGTTTTATTTACTTATTTATTTTTAGATACTCGCACGTAGCTCAGGCTGGTCTCAAACTTTCTATGTAGCTAAGGAAGACCTTCAGCTCCTCATTTTCTTGTGTCCATCACCTAAATGTAGAGACTGTATATATATGCTGCCATAGCCAACTTCTGACCTGAATCATTAAAGAGTGAAGTTACTGCTTGAAGTTCCACCTGTATGGCCCTCCCTTCTCCTCTGGGAGACACATGTTCCAAGGTAAGGATACAGGGAAATGAAGACAAAGTACAGCCCTTCCATGTTGGTGGTGGTGGTTTCCCGCATATGAATTCTCATAATAAATTTTATAAATTATAAATTAGCAACAGCAACTGGTAATCAATAGAACAATTATAACCCTGTGCATCTAATAGAATTTATAATATAACATGAATACAAAAATGTAAAGGCTCATACCTTTAAACCCAGCACTCAGAAGGCAGAGGCAGGGGGATCTCTATGAGTTCAAGGCCAGCCTGGTCTACGGAGAAAGTTCCACATCAGCTAGGGCTACACAGAGAAACCCTGTCTTGAAAAACCAACCAAGCAACCAAACAAAAAGATTTAAAACTGGGAGCTGGAGAGCCGGCCCAGTGGTTAAGGTACTGACCGCTTTTCTGGAGTACAGCTTACTTGAGTCCAACGCAGTGGTTCTCAACCTCACCTAAGACCATCAGAAAACAGATATTTACATTATTACTGATAATTTTTTATAAATCTATTTTATGTATTCATAAATAGATGAGGAACTACAGCTAAGGACTGCAGCATTAGGAAGGTTGGCAGTCATGTGCTAGGTAGGTAGAGAAAACAGCCGAGTGAGCTGGAACTGTTCTTGGCTGGGCTGTGCAGCCCTATGTTAGTGTGCCTTCTATTGCTGTGATATTAAAGACCACGACCAAAAGCAGCTCAAGGTGGAAATGGCCTATTTAGCTTATGCTTTCAAGTCATAGTCCACCTTTGAGAAAATTCAGGGCAGGAACTGGAGCAGAAGCCATAGAGGGATGCTTCTTATGAGATGGCACTCACAGATTGTTCCTCCCTCTCTCTCTTCCTCCCCCTCCCTCCTTTCCTCTCATCCTTTCTCCCTGCCTTTCTTCCTTCCCGTTTATTTGTTTATTTTTAATGTTTTTGAGACAAGGTCTCACTATGTAAGAATGACTGTCCGGGAACTCACCCTATAGAGTAGGCTGGGCTCAAACCCACAGAGATCCACCTACCTCTGCCTCCCAAGTGCTGAGATTAAAGGTATTGCTTGCTTCTTAAACACCTCAGAACCACCTGCCCAGGGATGCTGCTGCCCACACTGGCTTGGCCCCTCCCACTCAATCATCATTCATCAAGAAAATGCCCTACAGACTTGCCTACTGGCAATATAATGGAGTCATTTTCTTCACTGTGACATTCTGACATTCCAGCTTCTAGTCTGTGTCAAATAAACTAACTAGGACAACACTTCTGATGGTACACTAGTGACCAAGGACCCCGTCTGCACTAAACGGTATATACATTCCCCTCAGAACAATGAAATAAATAAATCCTCCTCCTAACCACTGTCAAAAATCTCCCTTTTCGTAGATAGTTTCTATTCAGACATATTTCAGAATATATCCGGGTATGGAAGACAGGAGGCCAAACTGGTTTAGACTGGTTTTGGGTGTGCATTAAGACACACTGTGTCCTCTGAGTGACTTTTTTGGGGAATCCCCTATTTTACCTCCTTATGCCTAATTGGACATGGTTATGATTAAAATCAGATGCATCATGGGAAGAGACATGTGCAACAATCAAAGGCTTACATGATTCAAATCTATTGATTAAAATAAGAGAACCACCCACACTATGCCCCATAGTAACCAAATTCCTTTCTCTTAAGTGCTATAAAAAGAAACTGAAACATAAATCGGGGCCATTGGGCACTCTTCTCCCTGGCGGCTGCTATTACTCATGATTGGGTATTTCTTTGTGATATGTGCTATTGTTTACCTTTGGAATAAAGTTTTGTTTTCTATTTTGCATTATTTGTGGACTTATTTCACATGACTAAGATGGCAAGAACCTGGAATCAGCCCTTAATCATTAGTTACAAACTGAAACCCCAAAGTAGCAAGTATAAGCCCTTTCAATTCAGGGTCTCATTTTCCTCTTCTTCAGCGTTCCTTGAATAAACATACCCTGAAAAAATTATGTAGAAATTTCCAAACAGATGCATTTCCTAAGGTTTTAATACCATTTGTTACAGTATATCCATATAATCAGTCTTGTATTATTGGCCTGGTGTCTTCCTACATCTGATTTACAGGCTGAGCTTTCTTTTAAATATGTTAGGTTGTACCACATATGCAGTTTGGTACTAGCTGCGCTTTCAGGGTCTGGGAGGATTTGGGGAGCATCCCTGGGGATTTGGGATACCTTTTAATAGGACAGTTGTTCCTAGTGGAGGTACAGTGTTAGGCTCCTTCAAGTCCTTGCTCGTATTTTCATTAATTAATCAGAATATAACCTTGTTACATAGGGCTTCATTTAGAGACTGCTTTTTTTTTTTTGACACATGCTGTTTGCTCATAAACATGGAACTCATAGCTGTGAGCTTTGTAGATCAGGCCTGGATGATATCCATCTTTCTTTGTTATTTTGGGGATGGAATACAAGGCTTTACTGATGCTGATGCCACTGAGCTGTTCTGGCCCTCTTGGTATAGACAGTTTTTACAACACATTAGGCTTTTCATGGGCTCTTCCTGTCTCATGAGCTCACAAACATTAGACAAGCTTAGTGGTACAGGGGTGGGGGGGGGTGGGGGAGGTGAGGGGCTGTTGAAAGCAGTGAAAGCCCAACCAGAAGTGTAGAAGGTGACAATAGGACCCAGGGTAGAAGCAGCCAGGACTTCAGTTTATAGTCTTAAAGCTGAACCATGACAGGGGCTGGAGAGATGGCTCAGAGGTTAAGAGCACTGACTGTTCTTCCAGAGGTCCTGAGTTCAATTCCCAGGAACCACATGGTGGCTCACAACTATCTATAATGACATCTGGTATCCTCTTCTGTATACTGTATGCATAATAAATAAAGCTTTTTTTTTTTTAAAGCTGAACCATGTTCAGTTGGGGTCACACTTGGACAACTTTAACTGACCTGTCATATGTCTATAACCAACTTTGAAAACAGAATAAGCTTCTATTTGGGGATAAGGAATGCATTTTGGTACATAAAAGATTTGTAAATAAAACCCATGAATAATGAAAACTGACAATATATTGGTAATGTCAACATGCATTCTGAAGGTTGGTTGATTATAGATAATGGGTACCTACATGTCATTTAAGTTTATATTTTATCCAGTGTAAAACATTTTTTAAAATTCATTTCATTTCCATGGGTTTCTCTTTAAAGATGCATTTTGGAAATAGCTCTTGTCCCATCTCACCCTTAAATAGTGACAGCTCTCCTTTAGTTTTCCTCAAGATCCAAATCCTCCTGCAGGTCTGGGTATGAGTGGTCCTAATTCTAAGCCTCCTTAACTAGTCACAATGACAGGGTTTAGGATGTCCTCAGGATGAGAATTTCACCATCAATGAACTATGAAGGTGAGTGTATCCAATGTACTAGGTATAAGTAGCCAGTGTTTCTGTCCTTTGAGAATATGTTGGTAAGAAAAAGTTCCTTTTCAGGGATCTTTTTCATATTTTTATATTAAGAATCTTTTGCCAAGGATTTTTAAGCTGATGCTATAAAGCTTCAACTCTATGGCACTGTCACCTAGAGTGACTTCTGTGAAGTGCCAGAAAGAAGAGCTAAGTCACTTCAGAACAAAGCCAGTCTTCTGGCAGCAGTCTGGCCTCGATCAGGGAAATACTTATGAAAGCTCACTTGGTCCCACCTAAAAGGGATAACCTCAGGTGATGGGGAGTGGCAGGGTACAGTGTGCACAGCAGTCATGAGTGAGCTTCCTGTGCCCATGGCAGTTAGTTACCTGAGATGATGGACTCCTAAAGGGACGGAGTTTATTTTGGCTTACATTATTGCAGGTTTCAGTCCACCACTTGTTGTCCCTGTTACTTTTGGAACTGTGGTGAGGCAGAGTGTGGTGGAGCAAAGCCATTCATCCTAAAGCTGAGGAAAAAGGGGCATGGCATGGAGGCTAGGCTCCCAATATCCCGAGAGCATGCCTGTCCATAGTGCCGCTCT
This sequence comes from Sigmodon hispidus, assembly GCA_004025045.1. NCBI lineage: Eukaryota > Metazoa > Chordata > Mammalia > Rodentia > Cricetidae > Sigmodon > Sigmodon hispidus. The sequence goes on from PVIH01001036.1 coordinate 18,036, forward strand.
GAGGACCACATGGGCCTTTAGGTCATTTGAGATCCAACACAAGGACTGTCTGTGCTGAGGCACTGCCCGTGGGGTGTGGGTTGGGGTGTGGCTCCCACAGAGAGATGCTCCGGGGCGGGCTGGGCAGCAGTTCTGTGGAAACTGGAAACTTCTCTCCTCTCATCTGGGGCGACCGCACTGAGCCTCCCTCTGTTCTTCCAGAGAATGGCTTCCTGGTTCTGTGGTTCTGAAACGGCCGTGTTGCTGTCTCACCGGCGATTTCACAAGAGGCTCATCAAGAACCAGCACTGAGCAGAAGCTGTGCTTGGCCAGGATCGTGCCAAGAGCGGAGCTGCCACGATTAGGGACACGCAGTGATTTCCTTTGATCTTGTTTTTCATGGCATCGATAATCATCTCAACCTCAGTTGCCGAAAGCAAATATTTGGAGAGGTGCCTTGGCCAAAATTCACCTGTCTTTGAAACCCATTGAGCCAAAGTGGGATGGATACCAGGTTTGTAGCTGCTGACCTGGCTCTCTTCTCTCCCTTGACCTTTTTCAAGTAGACAGCAGAGCATACAGAAGGAACTGATGATGATAGTATGGTTAAGGAGTGTTCTAAAGTGGGCTTTTTGAGAGGAAGGAGTCCCCTTTTTTTAAAACATAAATATTTTAATTAATCATTTGAGAATTTCATACAATGTGTTTTAATCATATTCACCCAAGTCTTCTCAGGTCCATCCCCACTTCCCTGTGTACCCAGCTCCCTGTGTACCCAGCTCCCTGTGTACCCAGCTCCCTGTCCTTTTTGCTTTAAACTCATCAAGTCCAATGTATGCTGTCCAAATACTCTTGGACTTATTCTGAAGCATGGTAGACCTGTTAGGAGTCACACCCTTAAAGAAAACTGGGGTAAGGTTCTTTTGTAGGGAAGCTCATGTTAGGGATTGTCTGGTACAGTATACACAGGGTGCATCAGGAAACTTGCCATCATATAACAGTGGAGATGATCAAAAGGTGAGTCCACAGCTTAGCATAAGCCTATAATCTCAGCACTCAGGATGTTGAGGCAGGATGAGGACAAAAGTCAGGCATAGTTATGTATGCACATGTGCCTGTAACCCCAGAACTGGGGGAGTTTGAGACAGAGGGATAGCTGCCAGCTTAGTTCTAGATCTGACAAGAGACTCTCTCCAAAGAACAAGGTAGAGTGTGAGAGATTCAGACATCCCAAACCCTCAGCTGGCCTCCATATGCAAGCATGGGTATGCATATCCCCTGATGTGCACATAAATCATAGATTTACAGACAGACACTCACATGTATAGAAAGATCATTTTGTCTCTTGGCTTTGAAGATTTCCATCTATGATTGAAAACCTTTTTTAAGCATTTTTTTCTTTCATTTCTTTTTTTTAAAAAAAAAAAATTGAGGGAACTGGCCTAGAAGTCACTGCATAGACAATGTAGATCAGGCTAGTATCAGAATCATAGAGACTGACCTGACTGCCTGCCTCTACTTGCCCAGTGCCATATGTCATGCACTGTAAATGTAATTCCTAAGCAGTGTTTGTAACAGACTTTTTTTTTTTTTTTTTTTTTTTTAAGGACTTGACTATAATTGTTGGGGATTAAGTGTCCAGCTCTTGTAGCCATAACATGGGAAGCATCTGATTCTTTCTTAATTTTGGTTTTTGATGCGCTGAATTGTTTTGTCTTTATGTGCATCGTGCACATGCGCGGTGTCCTTGGTGGTCAAGGAGGGTGTCCAGTCCCCCAGCACTGGAGTTACAGGCAGTTATGAGCCTCTCTCTGGATTCTGGGAATCAAACCCCATCCTCAGCAAGAGAAGCAAGTGTCTCCTTAACCTCTGAGCCATCTCGTCACCCCTGCATCTCTTCCTTGCTCATCCTCGCCTTCTAACTACTCAGAACAGATTGTAGACACTTATAAAACACATGGTGATAATAACTTAAAGGACAGTCATCTCCTCAGTAAAACAGAGTAGCCATGGATCACCTTTGTCACTTGGGGCAGTGGTGACCTCGTAGATAAATCTGTCAGTCTGTGGCAGGCACCTTCTTGCTTTGTGTTCATACTCTAGCCACTTGTAGCTTGGTGTCATGGAGCACTTACAAAGAGGCTCCATGGCCCCACTTCACAGTTTTAGAAAAGTCCTGGGATGTAAAAGTTTAACCCTGAACTGTGTAGCACACTCTCAACTATGTTTGAGTTTTGCAGGAACAGTGGCTGTGCAGGGAGGCAGGATGGAGAGGACTGCTGTGTACAGCCTTCCCTGCAGACTTTGCTTACATTGTATTCATGTAAAGGCCACTTCACATAATCTCACATGTGTCTTCATGGGACATAATGTTACAGTCACTAAGCCAGGTGAGCCAAGTCTGCTGACTGCAGGGGGCTAAGCCTAAGTGAAGACAGAAATCAGTGTTCCCTCTCTGAACAGGAGCAAACAGGTTCTTAGCAAGAAACTGAGGTGCCTTGCTTTCTACATCACTTATTCACTTGCTTGTAACTTACTTCCAGTTTTTTTTTTTTTAAATGAAACCTTTCTTGCCTGTTGCTAGGTTATGTCTGTCTACCAGATTTATAAAACCTTTTTTGAATTGAAACATAGTCTTCATTTGAGTTGGTGGCTTCAAATGATCATGAATTCAGAGTCTGACTTATTAACTAAGATATCCCCTTCACTTACAAACACACACACACACACACACACACACACACTTAATTTACACTCATTCAACACACACAGGCTCACTCATATGCTCATACAAACCAATCCAACACACATGTGTACATACACATTCCTAGCCTAATTCACCACTACTTACCCACACTGTCGTATGTGAACAAACTTGGGGCAGACCTCACACCTCAGTTTGGACCCACAAACTGTGATGGAGGGTCACTCTTCTTTGGGCAGTAGATGATGGCTGTGTGGTTCTATGAGGGAGGACGGAAGGAAGTCGATGAGTAGGGCTTGACTTCCGGTAGTAATTTCTCACACCAACAAAGACCCCATTCTTCCAGGTTCTGATAGGATAGGATGTGAAGTCTGAGTGGGAGAAGGATCTGGACAGACATAGTGGCAGTGTGGAAATTGCCACACCCTACAACTCTGCTGTTTCTGCAGGAAGCGGATTTAAGGTGAGGTTTGCCACCCCTGTCTCATCACCAAAGACCTGTGTTTCATGCTTGTGGATACCAGTGACCTCTGCAGGCAAAAGGAGGGAGGCATATGACCCGATGGAGAAAAGGCTTATGGAAGCAGAAACTGCCCCCTCTCTCCACCTCTCCCTACCCTCTGGGCCACAGGAGTACTGCTGAACAGGACATGGCCGAGAGAAGCTGCCATCTCCAGGATGGCGCCTTCGTTTCTTCCCCCTTTGATAACCTGCAGCTCTCGTCAATGGGTTCTGAGTGAACAACACTATAACATTACCCGATTTGGGAAACACTGGCCTCTAATTTTTTTTTAAAAAAAAAAAAAAAGAAAGAAAATTAAATCTTTCATTGCTCTGTGTGGTTTTATTTTACAAAAGGAAAACAGATGAACTTAAGTCACAGGAGGGCTGAGGGCAAAAAAATTAGGAACATGAACTGAAGGACAAAATGAAATGTTCAGGGTATTTTGTTCTAGGGGCACTTAGCTAGAACAGCAGGGTGACAGTCCCTGAGGGGTCAGATACAACTATAACCTTCCAGAGACTCCTGGATTAGTCTGTGCTCTGAGTTCAGAGAATGGTTCAACAGGGAAGACTCAATCCTGGTAGGTTTCAGTGCCACATTCTTATAAGGCTCTGTGTGGCAGCCAGCCAGCCAGCCAGCCTCAGTCCCGAGTGAATGGTCAGGTATATGATGCTGACTTTACCACAGATCTACAAAGGTTCTTTCTGTTACAGGCACCCTGAGAAATGCAGCTCCTTCTGTCTACAGACTGTCCCTTTTGTGGAGAATGCATTGCATTTTTTTTGTTCTCTCTATAACTACGCCTTTTTATTTCACTATAAATATGATAGTGCACAACAGAAGGTCCTGAAGTAGTGAGGGTTACTAATAGCCTACCCCAGCTTCCTTCCCCATAATCACCTGCCTGGAAGTCAAGCAGTCAAGGGACACTGTCTGGATGGGCCACTGGCTTTTGCAGAGTGGTGTGTTCTCAGGGCAGAACGTGGGAGAGGGCAATGAGTCTCCAGCAGATGCTGACTTCACCACATACCTTGTAGACACCAGAGGGACACACACTTCTTTCTCAACAACAGATCTAGAATTGGAGTCACTGCATGTGGCTTTCTGCATGTGGGTGGCTCAGAGGGTGTGGATGTGTTTTGGGTGAGTCTCACATGGAACAATGCTTGCCTCCTCCCTTACTGGAAAGCAGCCAGCCCCCCAACACTGCTGTCTTTCTCACCTCCATCTTTGTTTATGAATGATCTGGAAAGGTGATTCCACTTGTCTGAGATGAAGAACACTCACAGGCATTTAGGAGAAAAGTGATGCTGTTTCCACAAGCAAACTCCGTAACAAAGTTGGTGAGTACCATGACAAAAATCTCATGTTCCCAGTCCTGAATTTCTGAGTGAACCTCTCCCCATGGTCCAGGTGGCTTATTATTTTCCAAAATTGAAAGGATGGTTAGGATTATAGGATGGTGAAAATCAATATTTTGCCCAGGCAACCAATAAAATAACCTTCAAAGAAGGCATCATTAACATTTATTAAATCCTGCGGTGTGGTGGCAGAACATGCAGTTAATTCCAGCACTTGGGAGTCAGAAGCATGTACTATTAAGTTTCTGGCCCAGACTTTTGGGCTAGCCCTGAGGTTTGGACCCACTCGCAGCCCCACTGCCATATAGCACCAAATAGTCACACAAAGGCTTATACTAATTTTATGCTGATTAAACTAGGACCCAGGCATGTAACTTGCTAACTCCTTCATCTTAATTCAAACCACAATTCCTATCTTCTTTAGCCATGCAGCTCAGTACCTTTTTTAGCAGCATTTCAACGTCTTTCCTCTGTCTCCTGGCATCTCTACTCTGTTCTTCCTGTTCCCAGAGTTTTCTTAGTCTGGTAGCCCTGCCCATACTTCCTGTCTGGCTTTGGCCAATCATCCATTTTATTAAACTAGTAGGTGGGACAATTATTTACAATGCAACAACATAATCCCACTACAGAGGCAGATGGATTTTTGTGAGTTTGAGGCCAGCCTGGTCTACAGACAAACAAACAAACAAACAAAAATCCTTATTTAAAAGTCAGAAAACACTCTTGGGGACCTTATTTAAATTCTATTTTGTTATCTGAAGAAACAAACCACAAACATGCCTTAAATAGGAACAATATAAAACGAGGTAGATATTGAGATGCCTTGCCCTTAGTCCAACCCCACCCTTAGTAGAATGTTTTGATCAGTATTATAAGGGGAATGGAGGAAGCACATGCTTCTATTATAGAAATAAACATTTACATTTTTAATTTTTTCTTTATATGTAAATTAATTTCTCAAAAATGGATAAAATTATTAAAAGTAAATAAATGTTAAAAATTTAGAATTTTTTTTTATTTCACAACTGATACAACCTTGATTTTTTTTCATGTGACATTAAATCTTCTGTCTCCTTTGTAAATAGAAACTTTGCTTTTAAAGCTGTTGGGGTTTCCTGGGGTGAAAATGCCATCTCATTTTAGATTTCCCTATAAACATTCTGACATTACTGTTGATTTTATTATCATCATTATTATTACATGCTATAACAACAACTTAATAGATATCTTAGTTACTTTTTGCTGCTCTTATAAGACACCATCACCAAGGAATCTTATAGAAGAAAGAGTTATTGAAGCTTATAGTTTCAGGGGTTAAAGGCCAAATCACATCATGATTTGGAGCATGACAGCAATCAGATATAGGAAGGGCATTTGGGCCATGAGTATGAGGCAGAAGGAGAAAGCTAACTAGAAATATAATGGGCTTTTGAAACTTTCAACTCCACCCTCCTTTGGTGACACACCTACAAGAAGGCCACATCCCATAATCCTTCCCAAACAGTTCCACTGGGACATTGCATTTATGTACCCATGCCACTGCACAGGACAACTGATTGAAAAATTATAGAGCTGAAATTTAGCCTGCTCTTTGTCAACCATACCTACACACCTGTAAATCAGAATGAGGCACATTTTTAGTTGTGACACTTTGGCTAAATTGAACAAAGACCTGGTAGAGGCAAATGTTGATTTTACATTTATCTCCCAGAGCTTCAATTTCCCCTTTAAATTTTACACATCCAGTAGTTAACTGATTTGGCTATCACATTCTCTACAGTGTTAGGCAGTAGTGTAGATCCTTGTTTTTATTGCTGATGAGTCTATGTTATACATGTACCAAAATTTCCTTTCAAAAATATTTTAAAGGTCATCATATAGAATTCAAAAAGGCTTTGGTAGCCTTCCATCTTCAGTACACATAGCCTTTCTCTTGGGCTGGATCCATTTAATCCCTCCATTTTCTTGTTGGAAATTTTATGGTTTGAGTGTTTTTAATATCCTAGTGGCGCCAAGCAACTTAGGTCTATAGGCAAAATGGCCCTGCCACACATTGTCTGGTCTCGTGGCAGCCTGGAACCTTGATGAGAAGCTTCCATCATGCCAGAACTTTTGCATTTTTCAAGTCTAATGTTGCCAAAATCTCCTGCCAGTGTTGGGTATAATCTGACTTCTTCCTACAAGAGCTGTCCTGGCCTCTGTGTACCTCCATTGCCTAATCTGGGAAATATCTCCTTAGGTGGCTTATTTTGAGGAAGGAACACTTTCAATGACATCCTTAACTCAGACTTTCTTCTTTCATATACACTTGTATTTTCACAAGTTGGCCTTTGATAGACTGTCTTCAGGACACTGTTCCGATTATCCCAGTACAGAGCACAGTATCTCTCTCTCTCTCTCTCTCTCTCTCTCTCTCTCTCTCTCTCTCTCTCTCTCTCTCTCTCTCTTTCCCCTCCCTCCCCCCTCCCTCTCCCCCTTCTCTGCTTTCTCTGAAACAGGGTTTCTCTAGGGAGCCCTTGTTGTCCTGGAATTCACAGAGATCAGCTTGTTTGCTGCAAGGTTTCTCCATAATGGCACAATCTCCTTAACAATTTCCAGTGCTTTCCCTGCACACACCATCATTCTCTTAATTTTGAAGTTCCTTTCTGGCTTCCTTTATTTGTCAAATTATACATTTTCACTAATTTTTGCTCTCTTTCACTGTATATTTAGAAAGAGCAGTGACCCGTAACCATGCTTGAACAGAATGCTATGTTGGAATGTCCTCTGTCACACATTGTGCCCATTGCTTTTGAATTCAGATTCACTCAGAATTTTAGAACACAAGATATAGCTGGATTATTGGCCAGAATATAACACAAATAGTTTGTGATAGAGTCCTTATTTCCTCCTGAAACACCACAAATCAAACTTTCACTGTCTACCTTTTTCTCTGTGTCTCATTTTCTAAACTTCCATCAGAGTGGACCATTAAACTCTGATGATCATCTTCTAGAATTTTTCTAGCTCACATCTCTAAATTCTACATATGGTTCTTGCAAACTAGTTCTGATGGTCTCTGATTTACCACAGCAACCACATTCCCTGTTAGTAATTTTCCATGTTAGTTATTTTCCTCCTTGTTGTGAGAAAATAGCTAATAGAAGCAACTGAAGGGGAAGACTTCTCTGGGCTCACACTGTAAGAATCGACCTGGTCCATCACACAGGGAAGATACCGCCTTTACACTCAGACATGGGAGGAGAGATGATGCTGGAGCCATGGCTTCTCTTTTTTTCTTCCTGTCTGTTCACCAGCAATGGCACATCTCATATTCAAGGTGGGTCATTTCTTCTCAGTTAAACATCTCTAGATATGTTATCACAGTATAGAGATATCACCTAGCTATTTCTAAATCCAATCAAATTTACAATGAGAATGAATCCTCACAACTGCCAACACCCAGAACCCCTTCCTACCTATTTGGGAGGTGTTATGGCCATTCTTTTTTTTTTTTAAGATTTATTTATTTATTATGCATACAGTTTTACAGAAGAGGGCACCAGACCTCCTCATAGATGGTTGTGAGCCACCATGTGGTTTTGCTGGGAATTGAACTCAGGTCCTCTGGAAGAACAGTCAGTGCTCTTAACCTCTGAGCCATCTCTCCAGCCCCGTTATGGCCATTCTTAATTTTCTTCTTACTCCCTCTTCTGGAGAGTCCACTTTTCTTCTTTCTGTATGTTACCATCTAGTTATAATGCCTAAGCAACAACATAGGCTCGTCTTTCACCTTTCTTCGATTTTACATAAATCAAGTCCTGTCACTGGGGTCTTGCTTTTTCTCAACAGTAGGCTCATGAGACCAATCCTGTTTAGTGTGTGTAGCTAAAGCTTATTACACAAATTGCTTATAACATTCCTTGCTCATATTTATTAATCCTTGTTTGATGATTGTTTGTGTTGTTTTCACTTGAGTGAAACTGTGAACTGACCTCTGAGAACTTTCCCATACATACATGTGCCTGTTAATATTGTGTACATCCCAAGGTGTGAAAGCGTTGGGTCAGAAGGTGTATATATTGGCATTGATATTTTCAATGTAGTTTTGACTCAGATCATAGTTGAGTTCCCGGTGGTTCATGTCTTTCCATGAGTGAGTCCAGGTATCTCTGATTTCCACCCTTGAGCATTTGACTAAAAGGCTCAGCTTCCATTTTCTGTGTCATTTCTTCTTATTGAGACATTGCTTCATCTAGTTTTGGGTCCCAAGAACCCTCATGCTTCCCTTCCGTCAAAAACCCCTGGGTATCTGAGAAGCCATGGTGGTATTAGTTGCTGAACAGGTAGGCAGTCACATACAAAGAGTGGGATGCCTTGAAAAGACAGAGACAACACATGTATGGAGCTGAAGCACGTGACACACAGCTGTTATCAAGGATCTGTGTTCAGGCTCAGCTTACCCAAGTGGCTAGCAGCCCCAGTAACCCCACAGTGTCTCATTGGTAGGCCAGCTTGGTTGAGAATGGTTCCACAGCCTTTCTGCCCACAAGTATCTACCTGTAATCTTTGGGACTCAGTTTCCATGAGCTTCCTAAGCATTATCTCCATTGTCTGGGGTCCATAATACCAGATGATTATCTTTTTACTCTTATCTGCAAGGCACCAGCCTTTACCTACCCACCAATCCTCTTTGTGGTCCTTAGATGATGTGTATTCAAGGGTTTCTTCAGTATAAAGAATACTATATTCATCTCACACTAGTCTAACACCCACATGTCACAGATTCTTGTGACAGAATAACAGAAAATCCACATGTGGGGTAGCAGGAAGAAAGAGGTTGCTGGAGCATGACCCAGACTTGTTTCTTGCTCTAGGGAAGCACTGTTCACTGAAACCTTGATGACCTCTCTACCTGTATCTACCTGAAGTAGGTCATCAGAGTTTCTATTCCATGACTTGACATCGTAAATGATGATGAGTCATGATCACATATGACATGGGCAATTTTTGAGGTTATGTTCCAAAGCAAGGAAGTGGACATAGGTTGGGAAGATTTTAAGAATCATGGCTGCCTACAGTGTAATGTTCATTAGTGGCTCTCAGTTTCACTAGTGAACCTGGAAAGGAAGGGCTCATGACATGTGTAAACACCTGCAAAGGTGCTATGTGTTGGGGAGTATGTGTGTTCCAGTTTCTATGACAACAGTAGGCATCTCTTCCTCCAACTCTGTGGCTGGAGGATTTCCTTCACATTGGTTTTATCTCAACATAGAAGTGGAGCTTGTTTTTGATCCTTATAGTGCAGTTAATCCTCAGGGATCTGCTGGGGATTAGATTCAGGATCCTCTTAGATACCCAAATCCCCTAATGCTCAAGACTTCATATAAAGTGTTAATAGTATTTGTAGATAAGCCATATTTGGCCTCCTGTCTGCTTCATGTCTAGCTGACTGATAATGCTTAACACAATGTATCCATCATGCATTAGCCATATCGTTTAGAAGTAATGAAAAGAAAATACATGAAAGTTGTATTATTTAGCTCTATATTTTCAGTTTATGGTTGGTTTCATTGGTGCTTGGTTGAATCTTCAGATGAGGACACCATGACTACAGGGGCTACCTCATATTATCAAACTAATCCAAACAAGATTCTCTGGAGATTTCCTTAGTTGAAGATAAATGAATCTTTAACTGTTCAAACTGCACCTAAAAGTCATTCCCCTCTGTTCCCCATGAGACTTGCTTCAAAGCTAAAAAATTGCAAGGCATTCTGCAGCATCTTTCTGCACCTGTTCTCATTGGCTTTTAAATTTAGATCTTATAGTCTGGCCTGTGTTGCCCTTGTCCCAAAAGGTTGTGAAGGAACTCGGGGAAGGGAAGGTCAAGGTAAAGGAGGTTTGCAGTGACATCCACAGCAGCTGTTGTTCCTCTAGGCCTCATGGCTCTTTGTGTTCTGCAGAGCTATTCACACCCGAGGGCCACCATGTTGCATCTGAGCATCCTCTTGGACTATCTCAATAGTCCAAGATGAAGATGTCTGGATGATGGAGCATGTCATGGGGAATTATAGCATGAAAGAGAAGGAAAGAAAGAGGACATGAGGAGGAGAAAAGGGCAGAAGGGAGGGTTAAATACACCTATCTCTTCTCTGTCTTAGAGACTGTGCTGTCATCCTGTATAGTACCATGTCTGATAGATGACCTAGCTAATTCTGGTACAGGGAGGCCACCAACCAAGGGCCCTGGCAGCTGCAGGTTAGATGTATTTGTGGCTCCTTGGCCAAGAGCTTCAGTGAGGGCTGTAGCTGGCCAGGTCCCACTCCTTCTTCCTGGGGGAGATCTTGTCATTATTTTTAGGTCCTCTGGCCCCAGTGACTTATGGCTGCTGCCCTCACTCAGTATTTAATGTCACTGACCTCTCTACCACTCCAGCCTTCACAGCCTGTAACTCAGCTTTGCGGTTCCCTTCTGGACAGCTTCCAAGGTGTCAGTGTTCCTCTGAACTTGGGGTGCTCCACACTGTCTGCGGTCTTCTTATGGGGCTGAACCAAGGTTATGATCTGCAGAATAAAGAAAGCCTTGTTCCCTCTCAGGCCACAGTGTTTTGCTTCTTTGTATGTACTGTGTGTGTCATTTCCCCCCAAGTCCTGGTAGTAGCTGCATGATATCATGTATTTAGAAGCACTGTCTTTTCATTGGTGTACCCAGATCTTTCTTCTAGACATGCTGGCCTTTGTCACCTCCCCATTGTTTTTCTGCCACAGAAATTAGCCAGTAACCTGCTGGCCTCTCCTCTTGTGGAGCTTTCATGTGTTACTCTCAGGTCTTTTCTACATAGTCGTGTCTCATGCTGGTCAGTTTTCAGATGGGGATGATGCAATTTAGGGCAAGATTTCTTCATCTTCCGGGATTACCTACTAATATCTTCATGGCAGTCAGAGTTGAGAGAGCTTGCTCTCTCTCTTGGGTCATGTGAGGCAGGGCTACCTACTCAATTTCAAACTTTTCTGTTCATTTCTTCAAGGCATTTTCTGCCTCATGAAAATTTCAAGGTGAAATTAAACTGTCTCAAAGCTGAAAGCCTGATGTGTGCATGTGAGACTGACCTTAAAACCAGGCCTCTAAGGTCAGAAGAGGTGTGAGCTAGCCACAGACATGATTGGTGGCTAGGAGACAAGACAAGCATTTATGGCCATTCATCCAAACAACTATTAAAGTGTCAATGAATCTGGATATAAGTGAACCCACCAGACATCTTCTTTCAATGTCCTACTCTCAATTTATGGAGAGGGAATTCATATGGTTTTTCCTGTAGATAGCCACAAAACTTAAATTCATCATACCTCACCCAGCCTTTGTGGAAAGGATTGTGGTCAAAATCTGACTCACTCATCAATGAATTTATGGTCTGTGCAGAGCCCATGTAAGAAATGGAAAGAATTACAAGCAGCCTGTGACAGGAGCAGGATTTATTTGGTATGAGATGGTTACCATGGGGCAGGGAGGGGAGGACTTCCAGAAGGTTTTGGATACAGGATTTTTGCAACTGTGAAATTTTGGACATGTAGCATTATTGTTTTTGGAGAGATGGTGGGATACCCTACTCAATGATTCATTATTCTTGGATGGATAATAAATTCCAGCAAAAAATATGGTGGAATCTTCCTACGCTCATCCCACTGTGTTCCATCCCCAAACTCTCCCCTTCGGTCATTGATTTTACCTGGACATTCCTTTGCTAAAGTTTTTCTGTATATGCAATAAAACCTGAGTGTCAAATGCCACCAATAGAGTTTGATTAGGATGTCCTGCCCCGGATCAGCAAGCAGCGTTGTTGATGTCAGCCATAGACTGTTCTGAGCAAGATAGCCTTTGTGTTTATTCCTCTGTGTTTAAGACTCTTTGTTTCTCATTTTAGAGACATAGGCAGAATTCAAGGTTCTCTTTGTCCTTTGCATAGTTATTTATTATACTTTAAAGACCACAATATGAAAACATAATATTGGTTCTTATTAATATTTCCAAATTTCTGGCAAGAAAACTCAATTTTATGACCAAGTGTTCCTCTCTTTTCAGTGACTATTTTCAGATATTCTCCCTTATTTGGAACTTGTGACCCATCACTGAAACCTTGCAAGTCCCAGGCTTCATAGGAGGGCTGTGTCCTGCGTCAGGGTATTGCCTTGTGCCATTGCCAAGGCGAGGCAGGCAGTTTTGCTACAGTTACCGGCCAAATATACATTGCTACCGAAAATGGATCTAAATAGCCATCCAGGGTCTTCCCTTCAGATGAACAGCAGTGGGCAGGGCTTCTGCATCTGAGAGGACCAGGGACATCATCAACACACACACACTGCTTTGGCTGTGAGCCTACAGGTCTGAGCAGGGAGGGTCTTGGAAGAACAGTGAGTGTCCTCTGTTTTCTAGAATGGGTGTTCTGGAGAAGCCAGAAGAAGGAGCCTCAGAGATGGGAGCCAGAGGGTGTGGAGCATGTAGTTATCATGGAGAGCCCTGTGTAGGTCTTGAGGTCTTTCATTCATGCTTCACCTGTTGGTTTCTTTGTGCCTGCTAGGGATGCATTTTAAACAGCATCCTCTGAGGATCAGGAAGTACATTTAAAATTTTTGCGTCTTAGTTGCTTTGGGCCAAGTGTAAATGAGTTCCATTTTCCCAGGACCAGGTTCTGAAGCCTAGAAGTTTCTGGAGGCCTGCTTTGGTATCTGCAGTGAGTTGTGAGGACCTGAGGACCCTTAGCTAGGTGGCAGGGCTCTCAGACTCAGCAAATTGTGGCCATGTGGGATGTTGGTCCAGTTTATCCTTATCTGCAGATAGCTGCAGAGGAGCAGGAAACCAGACTGAGTGAAGTCTTTTGGTACAAGCCACTAACTCTTCTTCTCTTAGGAGAAAAAAAAATATAATATGATGCAATGGCTTCTGCTTAAGCTGTGGTACCTGCCTCAGCCTTCCCATGTTCACAGATAGCCACAGGAGCTCTAGGAGACATTGTCTTTGAGTCCCTAACAGAATCCCAGGTGTCAGGACACATCACCAGGAGAAGTGACTTTGTATGGAAGCGAGTGTTGATGGCCACACATTCTGCTTTCTACCTTCTCTACCTCCTGCTCAGGAATAAAAGAGCCTGGCTACAAGTGTGTGCTGTGAAGCTCTCCCATGGTCACAAAGGTATAAGAAGAAACTTCCACTTCTTCCCGGTGGACCTTGATTTTCTCTTCTGAGAGTTCTCTGCCATGCTGTCCATCTCTGGTGTGGGTCTGAACTCTCCTCAGGGTCCCAGTCACAATTTTTCCATATGGAATTAATACATCTTAAAAATAAAATGTATTCCTATGACAATTCATCCCAGTGCCCCTCAGAAACAAAATGACACAGAGCTACAGGCTTAGCAGGTGTGATATACCCCATCCCCCTGCTTGCCTAGTGGGCAAGGTCCAAAAGAATCACAACCAACAGTAAGAAAAGTTAACTGGGAAAGCAAGTGAGGCTATCTGAGGTCTGGAGTCTGCTTCCTTCCTCTTAGTTTTTCCTTGAATGACTCCTAGTGCTAGTGACAGACGGTGCATTGGATGCTTCTTCTATGTTACAGGGAGGGTTTGTTTTCTTTGCTGTTGTTTGGATGCAATTCTGGGGATGGAACACAGAATCTCAGACATGCTGGGGAAATACTGAGCTGTACCCTTGGCCCATGTTACTAAGGCTTGAGTCACCCATGGCATTCAACAATCCACTGAGCCGTAAATGAATCTGAGAGGTGACTATCTTTCTTGCCAACTTCTCTTTTGTTTATTTCCGGGACAGATTGTCCTGTAAGACACTGCACAGAATGATCTTGACGAAATGCACATTAAAAGGCCCTTGCATGCTTTTACAATGACAGCATGTTAAGAACTGGGAGCCCATCATGTGAGAGCGAAATTCCAAGTACAAACATACCGTGGCTCTCATTAGGTAAGTCACTCATAATCACATACAATCATGAGGTTGCTTAGAGATGGATTGTGCACCAAGGATGCTGTGGTTCAGAGTTTTCATTGTGTCAGCACCAGAGCCCACTACACAAACCCTCTGTTACATCTGCGCACACTCATGTCATCACTTGGTGGCTATAAACATAAATACACGTTGCTGTAATGAGCTCTGTAAATGACTGCATCATGGTACTAAGTGTATATATATATATATATGTGTGTGTGCGCGCGCGCGCGTGGTACATGGCCCAACCTTCTCCATGCAGTGCTGGCAGGGGCTGAAGGGAGTATTAGCCACCAGTGTAAGAATCCCTCTACATTCATCCTTTAAGGAATGTTCATCCCTCTTCCTGACTGCAGAATGACGATGATGTCACTTTCTCTGGTTGTGTCTTTGATTATTCTGTGGTAGAGGGAACCCTCAGCTCCTGACCTAACCTCCACTACAACAATTCAGGAGCTTCTCACAGTATATCCAAGATTCCCAAACCCTGGACTTGATCCCTCAGCAATGTGGGTCATACTAAAAAGCAAAGTTTGAATTTCCTTTTCCACTGGGGCGAGAAAACAGAGCTGGAAGACACCCACTGGCAACCTCCTCCTTGGACCTCGCCCACCTCCCACCCGGAAGGCCTCTCACAAAGCCTGTTGAACTACGTTTCATCATCACACTGCCTCTCCACTGTGGGGAACCACAGCCACTTTCTCAGCTGAACAAGAGCAGCCTTTCTTTCCCAGTGGGGCAGACAGTATAGGCTCTGCCCCCCTGCCCCGCCCCGCACTGGCTGAGGTCTGGGTGTGAAGAAACCAAAATAGAGCATCTAGGTTTACTGTCTTGGGAAAGAGAACTTTCTGGAATCCTTGCTTCGTGCAAAAGAGTCAATGAAGACCAAAACCCTCAGACTGTGGCTTGGTGGGCTGTGGGTGTGTTATGACTGAGCACTGGCCCAATGTGGTGGTTCCTAGCTGGAGGATGTAAGCTTTGGGTCTTGGTTCTCAGATGGGGAAGATATTGCCTGACTCTTCTTTCCCAGGTAGATATGGTGTCTCCTGTGAGTCTCACTGGAGACTCCTGTTCCTTCTTCCTGTTAGCTGCTTACAGCTTAGAACTGCCAAAAACTGTCAGCCTCTGGGTTTTCCACAAACCAGACTTGTGTTTTTCAATCTCTCTCAGGGGAGAAAAGAGCCACAGTCTGCATTAGCTGTCAGGTGATATGGCTGGGTGGTTGACAAAGAGCCTGGGAACAGGGAGGCTGGAAGTTTTATTGTCCCAACTCAGCTCCTTCTGCAAAGCCCTCTAGGGCTATTAAAGGCCTGGGTTCCCATACCTACCCACACCTACAGAGCTGGTGAGAGGGGAGGTCCAGAAGGGGTCGCAGCCCCAGAGGCTATCCCTGGCTCCAGGATCCTGTGTGGTCGGCCAATTCCAGGGCAGGCACAGGGCAGTAACTTAGCTTTGCCCTGAGAAGCTGGGGGGGGGGGTTCATGTAGAGATGCAATCTTGGAGGGAGGATTAGGAGGCAGGGGGCGTTTATTGGTTTATTGAGCTGCTGACCTGGGACCATGATTAACACTTACACGTGCAGGAGGGCGGGGCCCACTGAGTGCAAATATGAGTTAGCCTCTTCAGTTTCCAGACACATAAAAGACCTGAAAGCAGCAACAGCAATGCTGTGGGAAATGCGACTTATATCTTTTTTGTATGATGCTGGGATGGAACCTGAGGCCTTCCTTAGCTGGGCAAGTGCTATCTCCAACCTCCAATTCACAGAGACTGCAGGAGGGTTCATACTAGGCTCAGGACTTGGCACTGGGAAAGACTGGGACTTGGCTCTAGGTTTTTTAATTTTTTCCCTCTATGGTAGCTGACTTTCTGAATCCTCAAGTCCAATTTTGAACTGATAGGAGAACCCCTTATTTATTACGGAAACTTCAGAGACAGTTGACACTGTGGCCATTTGGCCATGATGGGAAAGGCAGGCTTAGTTCATGTACTAGGGCAGCTGACCAGATGCAGGGCCCCCCGAGGGTCAAGGCAGGGAGCACTTCCATTATAACCTGGATGCCTGTGGGAGTCAGGAACCCTGTGACAGGAAAGGCTAACTCACCCAGGGTCACTCAGGACTGAAGATGAACTAGAATTGGGACAGCTGAGAAACCCACTGCTGTGGAACTGGAACTGTATTGACTGTGTTCCACAGAGGTCCAAAAATATCATGTGGAAACTTCTAGAAATAATTCATAAGTGGCATGTTATTCTGAATATTATGATAGAGTCTTGTCCATTGGTTTTTATCCCTCACAGGACTCCAATCAACCTATCAAAAATTAAATTTTAATTTATGTGCATACATGTATGTGCATCACATGTGTGCCAGTGCCCAGGGAGGCAGGAGGAATCCCTGGAATTGGAGTTACAAGAACTGTCCAGTGTGAGTGCTAAGAGCCTGGGTCCTTTAGCAGAACCCTGAATACTCTTAACTGCTGAGCCATTTCTCCAGCCCTTACAGTCAACCTTCTGTCCAGCATGTCCATGCTGAGAGTATTACCTTCGAGTCACAGGTCCAAGGAAGGAAGCTCCACTTCCCCAAATTCTGGTACCCCTACCAAAGTGGTCACTGTCAGAAGAGACAAATGGCTATCTGTGGTGCTTATTAGCATCCCAAAGCCCACACTGCTCACTCAGTGTCACAACTACCTATGGCTCTTCTCAGCTCTTATCACCCCATCCCCCACCCTAAACTCATGGACTTCCCTCTCCCAGTTTCCTATTTTTATATAACTGCCATTTCAGCTTTGCATTCTTTCTTTTGTCCTTCTCTCTTGGACCCACCCCTCTCCCTTGGTCTCACTTACATTCACTCTCTGTATCGCCCCACCCCCTCTCATGGACTGGTGCAGTCTACCACTTTCTCTGCTCTGGACTCTTCCATATGCCTCTGGCTATACTCCCCCTCATCTCTACAATAAAAACCTTCCCCTCAAACATACCTTAGAAGCAGTCTTGTTCTCAGTTTATACAGTTATCTGCTTTGGTTGTCAGACACACTGCTGAAGTATCATAGTGATTAGGTTCCAATAACTTATTTTCATATATATGAAATATATACATATTGCTGTGAGATATTGCTCTTGTATGCTGTATTGGTTTAACAAAATGTTGATTGGTCAGTAGAAAGTGTAGGTAGGACTAGCAGACTGGAATTCTGGGAAGCAGAAGAGCAGAGCAGAGACACTGGCAAGATGCAGAGGGAGGGAGATAAGAATGCTGCTCTGAGAAAAGGTACCAAATCATGTTGCTAAACATGAATAAGATATATGTGTTAATTCAAATGTAAGTGTTAAGAGTAATAAGCCTGAGTCATAGACCAGTCACCTTGTAATTAATATAAACCTCTGTATGTTTATTTGGGGCTAAATGGCTATGGGACTGAGGGTCCAGACCTCAGGGCTAGGTGGGGTCAGAAACTTCTGACTACATTTTTTATTTAAGTTCTTAATACAATATATTTTGATCATCTCTTTTTCTTCCCGAACTATATGCGTTCTCTCTCATTCCTTCTCTGAAAAAAAAAAAAACCAAAAATTAAAATGAGAACAAACAGAAAGAAATAAGTCAAAAAATATGCCAAAACAAAATAAGATTTAAAAGTCCACAAAACAACCCCTTGCAGTTTATTTTGTGTGAACCACTGGGAATGGGGTTTGTCCTGGGGTGTGATTGACATACTTATTTACACTCCATTGGAGCAAACTGATTTTCCCTTTGGCAGTAGGTATCAATTGCAAATAGTTTCTTGGCTCTTGGTGGGACCCTGTGTTCACTTTCCCATCTCAGTGCTACAAGACCGTCTTGAACCTGTTCAGGGCATGTGCATGCTGCCGTGGGTTCATAAGTTCATCATCAGTCCTGTTGTGTCTGAAAAACACAATTTCCTTGGAGTCATCTATTACCTATGGCTCTTATAGGCTTTCTACCTACCTCCTCTTCCATAGAGTTACCTGAGCCTTGAGGGACTTGGGAGCACTCAGTGCTCAATGACATGTCATCATCAAACCAAGAACTTGTTTTTCATAATGGTGATCCCAAGCCACCAGGACACTGATCTAGGCAATTCACAGTTGTCAAAGAGAAGCCAGGAAGTTTCCCTTAACTAAAATAGATAGAGTAAATAAGGTATTGAGATGTAGCTTAGATTCATATAGTTGTTTTAAATTGTAGGCCACTGCTACAATTGCCCTATGTAGTATGTTATTGCTGTTAGGCTTCATTATAGAAATATACATAAATGGAAAGAGATCTCAGCTATATCTGTAGCTTTCCTGACCCATTGGGGTTCGGGAATGTATTCCTGTACAGTTGGGACAAAAGCATCATTTTATTTTGCCTTTGTTTTGAATCAGTGAAAAGTGCAAATAAGAGACAGGCTGCAGATGGTAGCTATGGCTTCTACTGCTCCTGTGGGTCTCAGAGTTGTGCAGCTTTTGGCTGTTGGAAGCGTGCATGGTGTAAATATCTGCCAGTGTGGAGAAACATTAAGCTGTGTACTTGCTCCCTGTCTCATATATTTCCAGCCACATCTGCATCAGGAACAGTAGATTCAACCTTGAAAGGCAATGCACTGGCTTGTCATGAATCCTGAGGCTGAGGTTTTTGTGGATAGTTAGTGCTAGGCTGTCAACCTCTATGGAGTGGGAGTTTCCCTATGAAGCCTACTAGGGGCTTTCCATGAGCAGGTCTAGTCCTGCTTTGCCCTCTGAGGAAACTGCCTTTTCACCCAGAGGTTGCATCCTGGCAGCCTTGCAGGTCACATTCCTTCTGCAGACATGTTTAGTTGGATCCACTAGAGTTTCCAAACATTCTGAGTCATATATTTAAAAAAAAAGAAAAAAGAAACCCAGGACTTGAGTTTCTAAATTCTGTTCTAAAACTCAGAATATCAGACAGCACTGCACCTGCATCCCACGTGATGATTGCTGTGGGAAGCCCCTACCAGCCTCGAAGAGGGATCTACACATCTGTAGGTCCTATCAGACAGGAAGCAGGTGTGAACACCAGCAGGCACAATGCCTGCTCTCCCAACCTTTACCTCTGTGAGCCGAGTCTATCCATCTGTTTGAATCTAACCTTCAATATTTTTGATTTTGCTGTGTTGCTTCTGTTATTGCAATGTTGAGCTGAGAACCCAGGGTCTCAGATATGCTGGGCTAAGATTTTGTTACTGAGCTTCACCCAGCCCTGCATTTCAAAATAACACCCTTTGTTTTGACCTTTTGTTTGCAAACCTCAAATATAATTTGCCTTCACTACCATACCACTCTGAGTGAGAGAGGGCATACAATGTGGTGGTTCTGTTGTGAGGGGACACCCTGCTTCTAATTACATGACTTATCTGTCCCTTGTTGATTCTGTGACTGTTGATCCAGGGGCGTTTATGAGCTTTGAGTCTGTGTACTGTATGTGATCATGATGAACACAACTAGGTCAACTCTGCCTTGTGAGATGCCTCAGCTCCCTATTTCATCAGACCTTCTTTTGGTATCTGTACCTATTGGAACTGTCACTCAGAGATGGCCTGAGGCCACATCAGGTAATTGCTCTAATTCACTGAACACTTGCCTGGGGATTCCCAGCATGGTGGCAAGTGGTCCTGGATCTTCCAGCATTGCACAATGTTCTAGTAATTTCCACCTGCTGATAAAGATATATAAGAGAAGGAAACAAACTTGAGAACAAAACTGCTATGATTTGAATGTACCCCCCCAAGTTCACATGTTAGTCACATATAAACCCTCAAGTTAATATGTGGACATGAGACATCTGTGTGGTAACTAGGGTGAGATGAAGTTATGTGGGAGGTGCCCAAGACTGGAGCCTTGTTAAAAAAAAAAAAGGAATAGAGATCTGGGTTTTTCTACAGCATATCCAGGTAGGATTATATATAAACTAGGAACACAGATCATACACCACAATGAACATTTTCTAAGAAGACAGCATAATGGTTGATGGAACTTTGGTTTCGGGAAGAAATAAGCAACAACTCTGTCTTTCTTTCCTTCCTTCCTTCTTTCTGTCTTTCTTTTCTTTTCTTCCTTCCTTTCTTTTTTCTTTTTTTTTTTCTTTTTTTGTTTCTTGAGACAAGGTTTCTCTGTGTAGCCCTGACTGTCCTGGAACTCATTCTGTAGACCAGGCTGGCCTCAACTTGGGAGATGGGCCTGCTTCTACTTCCAAAGTGCTAGGATTAAAAGTGTGTGCCACCATGGTCCAGAGCCAATTTTCATTAAATTATCAATAATTTGATCACATGTTTAAGGATACTATGTTAGGGTTCTCTAAAAGAACATACGTGGCAAAATGAATATATTAATTAAAATGTGTATTTTAATGGGGATTTATTAGAGTGGTTTAAAGAATGTAATTAATTAAATTACACATTAATTAAAATGTGTAATAAAAGAGGATTTATTAGAGTGGTTTAAAGGATGCAGTCTGATAGTTCAACAGTGGCTGTCTCACACAGGAAAGAATGAGAATCCAGAAGTTTCTCAGACCCTGAGTTCAACAGCCCTGATCTTGTTCTGGAAGCCTAGAGGATTCCTGGATAGCTGCTAATTCCAGTCTATACTGGAATCTCAGAGAAGCTGATTCTAATATTGATGAAGGAAGGCCTCAGCAACAGGATAGATGGACTTGCCAGTGGAGGGAAGGACAAACAGGCAAAAAGCAGATTCCTTCCTCTGTGTCTTTTCATCTGGGATGTCAGCCAAAGGCACTGCCCACATTTAGGGTGGGTCTTTCTGCTTCAAATAATCTGGTCAAGAAAACCCCTCATAGACATGCTCAGCAGCTTACATTTTAGTTGATTCCAGATGCTATTATGTTGATAACCAAGATTAGCTGTGACAGATACCAAGGGAAAAACATTGATGTGACCAATTTGAATAAATCAGTGTCCTTGCAACCTTCTAGTATGCCTCATGCCCTGGGGGTCAGAACACTGGAGTGCTTTTACAATACTTCTTCATAGCCCTTGTACCTAGGATTCCCTGGTGACTTAGTCTAATGTCTCAGAACTATTGCCTAAGTCAGTCCCTTACACTCCAACAGACATCTGAGATAACCAACTTATAAAATGGGAGTTTTCAGGCTTGTTGCTTTGGGGCATATAGAATGACAGTGTACCACAGCAGGAGCATGTGGGAAAGGTAACTGTTCATGATTAGAAGGTAAGAAATAAAGTATGGGATAGGGTCTCACTTCATGGACATTCCTCTAATGTCCTTTATAAGCGTACCCAATAGACCCTATCTCCTTACATTTCCACATTCTCTGATAACACCAAGATTTAGACTAATGCTGTGGGACTATGCTTTTGTATACTGTAAATATTGGTTTAATAAAATGCTGATTGGCCAAAGGCTAGAAAGGAAGTTGAGGGAGGACAACCAGACTAGAAGAATTCTGGGAAGCAGAAGAGAAGGGGGCAGATGCCAGCAGATGCTAAGGAAAGAAGATGAGAATGCTGGACTGAGAAAAGATACCAAGTCACGTGGCTAAACATGGGTAAGAATTATGGGTTAGTTTAGGAGTAGGAGTTATCAAGTAATATGCCTGAGCCATAAGCCAAATGTCTTATAATTTATATAAATTTGTATGATTATTTGGGACAAAATGACTTCAGGACCAGCCAGGCAGGACAGAGAAACTTCTGGCTACAGACTAAGGTTTTAAAGGGCAGACCATGGAACCACTACTAAGAGTAGAGAGTAAACATCTAATGTCTGCTGACAAGCTCTACTTGCCCATCTGGCTTCTTCAGGAGAGCGTGAGTCATGCTGCAATGACCCTGTTAGTTGGCTTTATGGGGAAATGAAAGCACAGCCTGTGAAAGTCGTTTGCTGGTGATGTGACCATCAGGCAGGGCAGGTGCTGGAACATCAGCACCAACAGCAGCTTTCTTCTCATGGGGGCTTCGGTATTATGCCAATGAACTGTCAAAAGCCTCATTCTGGCAGGTGTTATGGGTCTAGGGATAGATGTGGTGGCCGTCACTGCCCACTTGGTTGATGCCTGCTGAATTAGAAAAAAGACAACAATGTGGTGAGTTCTTCAGGGCAGCATTGGGTGATGCTTTTAAAGGATCAGTCTGGAATCTGATTTTTTAGTCTTTCTCAGTGTCTAAAAATCATTTCAGATTCTGACACAAATCTCTGTCTATTCAAACTAACTCTGTTCTTTGCAAGGAAACTTGAGGAATAGCCCACACAATCCTCTTCCTTGTTCTTGTCCATCTATATACTTCTCTGCCCACAAACCAAGTCAGTACTCATGGATCTAGAATAGATTATCCATTCTTCATGGCCAAACCACAGGCTTGCTCTTCTTAAAAAACAAAACAAAAACGCATCCCATTTCTTCTGAAACTGTAGTCCAGACCTTTAGCAACAGTTCTAAAGGCTGAGAGCATTAATCATCTTCAGAACTGGATACAGATATCTCCCCTGGGAAGCAGTTTTTACATCAAGTAAAAAGTGCTTTGACCTTTGCCAGGCAGACAAAGACATGAAAATGCAAGTTTAAGGCCAAGATGGTGGCAGATATGAATACCAATTGCTCTAGTCATTCAAACAACTTCTCTTCTTTTTTTCCTCATTTGCTCTGTCCCCAAGTAGTTGGCAGCAGAGTTAGATAGTAGTTTATCACATCAATGAGAAGACTCACACAGACATAGTACTCAAATTTGTGGGCAAAACACATCCCTTTAGGAGTCCTCTACAGCACACAGGTTCCCTATAATGCAGTGGTGCCAGACGCCTTCAGGTGGCCTACAGTGCACACTGTGGCTGAGTGCTGGCACTGTTCTGCCCTGCAGTGGGTACCATTGGTTTATTTCTGTCCTCTGGCTATTAGAACACAGAAACAAACTCACAGAGCATTTTGCAGGAGAAAAAAACTGTAAGTTGCAATCAAATGAACAGTGGTCTTTCACACAAGCATCATATGTAATCCATTAAATATATGAAAAATCATAGAAATGCCTACTTCTATCTGCCATTTCTTTTTAAGATTCTGATTCAAATAAAATTAATCATTTCTACCTTGCCCAAAGATGATGCTACTACATTTTGATGATTGATATCATTTTATGTAGCAGCATTTGGAGTTCAGAAAATTTTAACAAGATAATAATTGACAATTAATAACATGATTTACATTCAGATTTTGCAAGACTGACCAGACATGCTACCTAGCTGGTTATATATCAGTCCCCAAACTCAGTATTCTTTGGATGATAAAATGAACTTTTCTTGCAATTTGTATAACATGTTCCTAAGTCAAAATTTAGAATTTGAAAGAAAAACATATGAAGAAATTTCTTAATTGGAAAGCACACTTCTCTAATAAGGACGTATCTCGTTCCCAAATTAATCTTTTCTTTAATTGCTGGATTATATTACACAACTGTAGCTTTCCTATGTGATGACAAAACACTAGAGAAGATCAACTTGTTGGGAGAAGAGATTTGGGCCCATTTTCAAAGGTTTCAGTTTATGGTCACTGTGCCTATTGCTGGTGAGCCCATGGTAGGACATCTTACCATGATGGAAGCAGGTGATACAGAAAACTGTTCTACTCACTGTAGGAAAACAGAAAATGTGGGGAAGTGAGACCCAACATGCCACTCAAGACACATGCCCAATGACTTTACTTTTTCAAGTAGGTTCCACCTCCCAGTAGCGCCACAGGCTGGGAGCCAAGCCTTCAACACATAGGTATTTGGGAAACACTTAGACAAATCAGCAATGATTTTTGCTATTCTTCACATACATGTACAAACACACACACTCACACACACATACTGATTGTTGTTACAATGAGGTTTTGGCCTCATCTGGGCCAGAGGTTGGACTTGTCCACAGCCACTTTCCTTACCCCTGCCCCCCAAAATGACTCAGACATTTATATTAATTTTATTTTGTTTGGCCCATGTCTTAGGCACATT
This sequence comes from Sigmodon hispidus, assembly GCA_004025045.1. Taxonomy (NCBI): domain Eukaryota; kingdom Metazoa; phylum Chordata; class Mammalia; order Rodentia; family Cricetidae; genus Sigmodon; species Sigmodon hispidus. The sequence goes on from PVIH01001036.1 coordinate 42,557, forward strand.
GTTAGCTAGCTTTTTAATTTTAATTTAACTTATTTTTTATTAATCTGTTTTGTCACGTGGCCTGTGACTCTTAGCTCACCTGGGTCATATATATATATTGCAGCTGAATAGAGTCTGTGACGTTGCTTTCCTCCTACTTGAACCTCAATTTCCCCACATACCTACAGTGCCCTGACATGGCCAAAACAGTTTTTTTATTTATAGAATAATTTTCACAGCATAAAGACAAACATTCCCACCACAGGAATCAGCTGAACATTAAAAGAACATAAATTATATTTGAGCTATAAGTTATAGAGATTTTATTTTGTATCACAGTAAGCATTTGTCACTGGTTCTCTGGTCATATTGTCACCACTGAGGCATAGAAGGGTCGCAGAGTATCTTCAACTGAGAATTCTCATTAAAAGCCTCCACTAAACATAAATTCTGGCAAAACCGATATACTTGGCACATCAAAGGAACCAACCATCCTGAAGTGTAGTCTCCTAAAAGACATTGTAAAAGCAAATGGTGGGTGTCAGAAGGCCAGCAGCTTCCCACTCCTCCTGCAATTTCACCTTCAGTTAAAAAAGACAAATCCTGAAAACCCAATGTTTGGAAAGCATGAATATGCAAAAGTTACATGCCATTCAGGAGGTCTCCCTTTGTGCTGACTTAAAGGAAAGGTTGAGATACATTACTGACATCCTGTTTTAAAAAGTTTTTTTGTTTAGTTTGTTTGTTTGTTTGTTTTTAAAAAAGGCTGGGGGCCAGCTCCTGGCAGAGTTCAAAACTCATCCTGAATAAAGTTCTGGGCTTCTCTTGGCATGCATGAGCACACACAGTCCTCAAATGAAATTTAAATGTAGTGACAAGCATGGTGTGGTAGGTATGGCTATTACCACAGCGTGTGAATGACACTCTTGAAATCCCTTTTCCCAGGTTTTGTGGGACTCAACTCTCCTATAAAACATCACACACTAACAAGATGGATACAACACAGAAGCCATCCTTCTGCTGCATACAAGAAACACACCTCAATCACAAAGACAGACACAGGCTCAGAGTAAAGGGTTGGGAAAAGATTTTCCAATCAAATGGCCCTAAGAAACAAGCTGGTGTTGCCATCCTAATATCTAACAAAGTAGATTTTAAACTAAAATCAATTAAAAGCGACCAAGATGGACATTACTTATTCATTGCAGGAAAAATTGGAAAAGAGAAGATTTCAATCCTGAATATTTATGCCCCTATTATAAGGGCACCTATCTATGTAAAAGAAGCATTATTAAAGCTCAGATCCCACATTAATTCTCACATCCTAATAGTGGGAGACTTCAATACCCCACTTTCACACTTGGATAGGTCAACCAGACAGAGACTCAACAGAGAAATAAGGAGTCTAACACAGGTTATGATGCAAATGGATTTTTTTTTTTTTTACAGAATCTTCCACCCAATCTCAAAGGAATATACATATTTCCAGCACCATATGGAGCTTTCTCTAAAATTGACCACATAATTGGTCATAAATTAAATATCAATAGATAAAAAAATAGAAATAATCCATTGTATCATATCAGACCAATGGGGCCTAAAGTTAGAGTTCAACAATATCAAAAATCACAGAAAGCATACCAACTCATGGAAACTAAACATAACTCAGCTGAACCAACAGTGGGTCAAGGAAGAACTTAAGAAAGAAATCAAAGTCTTCCTAGAATTTAATGAAAATGAATCCACAACGTACCCAAACTTGTGGGACACAATGAAAGCAGTCTTAAGAGGAAAATTCATAGCACTAGATGCCTATATGAGAAACCTAGAGAAATCTCACACTAGAGAACTAACAGCACAGCTGAAAGCCTTAGAACAATTAGAAGCAAGCACACCTAGAAGGTGTAGACCGCAGGAAATAATCTAACTTAGAGCTGAAGTCAATACAATTGAAACAAAAAGAACAAGACAAAGAATCAATGAATCAAAGAGTTAGTTCTTTGAGAAAGTCAATAAGATAGATAAACCTTTATCCAAATTAACCAAAAGGCAGAGTATCCAAATCAACAAAATCAGAAATGTGAAGGGGGACATAATAACAGATCCCCAGGAAATCCAGAGAATTATCAGATCATACTTTGAAAATCTATATTCCACAAATGGAAAACCTAGAAGAAATGGATAGCTTTTTGAACAGGTACCATTTACCAAAATTAAATGAAGACCAGATAAATCACCTAAACAGACCTATAACCCTAAAAGAAATTGAAGCTGTAATTAAAAGCCTTCCAAGTAAAAAAAAGTCCGGGTCCAGATGGTTACAGTGTGGAATTCTACCAGACATTCAAAGAAGAATTACGATCTGTTGATATTTGCTTTATGACCAATTATGTGGTCAATTTTGGAGAAAGTTCCATGAGGAGCTGAGAAATATGTATATTCCTTTGCGTTTGGGTGGAAGCTTCTGTAGATATCTATTAAATCCATTTGTATCATAACCTCTTTTAGACTCCTTATTTCTCTGTTGAGTCTCTGTCTGGTTGATCTATCCAGGGTTGAAAGTGGGGTATTGAAGTCTCCCACTATTAGGGTGTAAGAATTGATGTGAGATCGAGCTTTAGCAGTGTTTCTTTTACATAAGTAGGTGCCCTTATATTAGGGGCATAAATATTCAAGATTGAAATCTCCTCTTGGCCAATTTTTCCTGTGATGAATAAGTAGTGACCATTTTGGTTCCTTTTCATTGCTTTTAGCTTAAAGTCTACTTTGTTAGATATTAGGATTGCAACCCCCGCTTGTTTCTTAGGACCATTTGACTGGAAAATCTTTTCCCAACCCTTTATTCTAAGCCTGTGTCTGTCTTTGTGATTGAGGTGTGTTTCTTGTAGGCAACAGAAGGATGGCTTCTGTTGTTGTATCCTTCTTGTTAGTGTGTAACGTTTTATAGGAGAGTTGAGTCCATCGATATTAAGGGAAATTAATGACCATTGATTGATATTTCCTGTCATTTTTGGTGGTAACTTGTTTGTATTTCCTTTCTCTGGAGTATTCATCTGTGGAATTATTGATTGTTTGTGATTTCGTGGGTGTATCTGAGGTCCTTAGGTTGTAGTTTTCCCTCTAATACTCTCTGTAGTGATGGATTAGTAGATAGATATTCTTTCAGTCTGACTTTGTCATGAAATATCTTGTTTACTCCATCTATGGTGATTGATAATTTTGCAGGGTATAGTATTCTAGTTTGGCAGCCATGCTCTTTTAGCGTCTGTATAACTTCTGACCAAGCCCTTCTAGCTTTCATCGTTTCCATTTAATAGTCAGGCGTTATTCTGATGGGTCTGCCTTTATATGTAAGTTGGCCTTTTTCTTTTGCAGCTCTTAAATTTTTTTTTATGTTCTGTATGTTTTGTGGCTTGATTATAATGTGATGTGCTGACTTTTTTTGGGGGTCATATCTATTTGGTGTTCTGTAAGCTTCTTGTATCTTTATAGGCATTTCCTTCTTCAGGTTAGGGAAGTTTTCTTCTATGATTTTATTGAAAACATTATCTGTGTCTTTGAGCTGGTATTCTTCTCCTTCTTCAGTTCCTATTATTCTCAGGATCCGAGAATATCACAGTGTCCGAGATTTCCTGAACATTTTGTGTTATAGATTTTTTGGTTCTAGTATTTTTTTTGATGTATCTATTTCCACTACTGAGTCTTCCACTCCAGAGATTCTCTCTTCCAAATCTTGGATTCTGTTTGTTATGCTTGTATCTGTAGTTCCATCTCTTTTCTTTAGATTTTCTATTTCCACCTTTGCCTCATTTTGTGCCTTTTTATTGCTTCTATTTCAGCTTTTAGTTCCTGGCATGTTTCTTTCACAGATTTGTTCATCTCTTCCAATATTTTGTTTGTATTTTCTTCTATTTCTTTAAGGCTATTTTTCATATCTTCTTTGAGAGCTTCGATGATCATCAAAAAGGAATTTTTGGTGTTGCTTCCTTCTGTTTCCTCTTCATTGCTCAGTTCAGGTCTTGTATTTGTAGGGTCGTCACTTTCTTCTGGAGTTACCTTGTTGTTCTTTATATTATTATGTAAGTTTTTGCACTGGCGTTTGCCCATGGCTTTAGTGGTTCACGATTAGGTGGCTCCTGGTCAGTTGTGGCACTCGGGCTTGTGTGTCTCCTGTGACCTCTGAGGAAAAGGTCTGCTCAATCACTACTTCTGCACTGTGCAGGAGACTGAATATCAAGTCTTCAATCTTTCTCTTTGACCAATTGGAGGCGGGGTGGGGGCCCTGCAAACTCCCTCAGCAGCAGCTGGGGGGACTGTGACAGGTAGAGTTTATCTCCGCCTGCTCCAGAGTGCTCTGGGACACGCTCTGCAGACAGCACCCCGTCCCGGAACCAGAACTGAAGAATTACTATCATTACTCCTCAAACTATTTCACACAGTAGAAACTGAAGGAATATTGCCAAATTTTTTTATGAGGCCATAATTACCTTAATACTCAAGCCACTCAAAGACACAACAAAGAAGGAGAATTACAAACCAATTTCCCTCATGAATATTAATGCTAAAATTCTCAACAAAATTTTGGCAAACTGTATACAATATATAAAAAATATCATCCACCATGATCAAGTAGGCTTTATCACAAAAATGCAGGGCTGGTTCAACATACAAAAAACCTTAAATGTCATCCATCATATAAACAAACTGAAGGAAAAAATCCACATGATAATTTCCTTAGATGCCGAAAAAGTCTTTGACAAAACCCAAAACTCCTTCATGATAAAAGTCCTGGAGAGATCAGGAATATAGGGAAAATATCTAAATATAATAAAGGCAATTTACAAGAAGCCAACAGCCAACATCAAACTTAATGGAGAAAAACTCAAAGCAATCCCACTAAAATCAGGAACTAGACAAGGATGCCCTTTCTCCCCTTATCTATTCAATATAGTTCTTGAAGTTTTAGCTAAAGCAATAAGAGAACGAAAGGAGATTAAGGGGATACCAATTGGAAAAGAAGAAGTGAAACTATCTCTATTTGCAGATGATATGATTGTATACACAAGTGACCCACAAAATTCTACCAGGGAACTTCTACAGCTGATAAACACCCTCAGCAACATAGCAGGATACAAGATTAATTCAAAGAAATCAGTAGCCCTCCTATACACTAAAGATTAAATGGCTGAAAAAGAAATAAGAGAAACATCACCCTTTATAATAGCTGCAAATAGCATTAAATACTTTAGAGTAACTATAACCAAAGGAGTAACAGATCTATTTGACAAAAACTTTAAATCACTGAAGAAAGAAATTGAAGAGGATATCAGAAAATGGAAAGCTCTCTCATGTTCCTGGATAGGTAGGATCAACATAGCAAAAATGGCAATTCTACTAAAAGCAATCTACAGATTCACTGCACTTCCAATCAAAATCCCAACACAATATTTTACATACCTTGAAAGAACAATACTCAACTTTATTTTGAATTACAGGAAAGCCAGGATGGCCAAAAAATTTTGCTCAACAAAAGAACCTCAGGAGGCATCACCACCCCCTACTTCAAGTTATACTATAGAGCTACAGTAATAAAAACAGCCTGTTACTGGCATAAAAACCGACTGGTGGATCAATGAAATCAAATTGAGGATCCAGGCATTAACCCAAAAACCTATGAGCACCTGATCTTTGACAAAGAGGCCCAAAATATTCAATGGAAAAAAAGATAGTATCTTTAACAAATGATGTTGGCATAGCTAGATGGTAGTGTGTAAAAAAAATGGAAATACATCCAAGCCTGTCACCCTGCACAAAACTCAAATCCAAGTGGGTCAAAGACCTCAACATAAACCCAGTCACTCTGCACTTGATAGAAAAGAAAGTGGGAAATACCCTCCAATGAATTGGCATAGGTGACCACTTCCTAAATATATCACCAGTGGCACAGACACTAAGAACAACAGTCAATAAGTGGGACCTTCTGAAACTGAGACATTTCTGTGAAGCCAAGGACACAGTCAATAGAACAAAATGACAACCTACAGAATGGGAAAAGGTTTTCATCAACCCTACAAGTGATAGAGGACTGATCTCGAAAATATATAGAGAACTAAAAAAAAACTAGATCTCAAATCTTGAATAACCCAATCAAAAAATGGGGTTCAGAACTAAAAAGGGAATTCTCAGCAGAAGAAAGTCACTTGAAAAAGTGCTCAGCTTCTTTAGCCATCAGTAATGCAAGTCAAAACAACTTTGAGATACCACCTTACACGTGTCAGATTGGCTAAGATAAAAAAACACAGATGACAGCATATGCTGGAGAGGTTGCGGAGCAAGGGGAACACTCCTCCCTTGGTGGTGGGAGTGTAAGCTTGTTCAGCCACTCTGGAATGCAGTATGATAGTTCTTCAGAAACCTGGGAATCAATTTCCCCAAGGATCTACCAATACCACTCCTGGGCGTGTTACCCCAAAGATGCACATTTGCACTCCAAAGGCATTACCTCAACTATGTTCATAGCAGCAGTATTTGTAGTAATAAGAACCTGGAAACAACCTAAATGCCCCTCAATTGAAGAATGGATTAACAAACTATGGTACATCTACACAATGGAGTACTACTCAGCAGTAAGAAAAAATGATATCCTAAAATTTGCAGGCAAATGGATGGATTTGGAGAATATCCTCCTGAGTGAGGTATCACAAACCCAGAAAGATAAGCAGGGGATGTATTCACTCATTAGTTGACTCTAAACAAAAAAAAAGCAAGAAAGAAGCAAAGCATGTCCAAGCTGCAAACCACAAACACTGAACTCCTTGGAATGTGAAAGATCTTGGACTGGCACCTTGCATCCCACTCTCTCCAGAGGAACACCTGACCCAGTCTTGATGTTGGGGTGAGGAAAGTGGATCTGCCAGAAGTGAAGGCTGAACTAAACTTTATTGGGACCTTGGGACCTCTTGCCCTTGCTGGGGAGGAGATAAAGAGATGTGGTGAAGAGAGAGTGACTGGAAGGGGTGGGAGGGGAAAGGTAGTTTGAACAAGTATATACACAGATAAAAAATATGACTTTATTCATAATAAATTTTTTTTTAAAAAAAGGCCACGTCAAACTTCACATTTTCTAGAAAGCATTCCCTGGTCCCTTTATTAAATTCTTTGAGCATTCAAAGAATATTATGCATAGTCTTCTCTGGTCTTTATTTCATTTTGCCCTATATTATGCTGAGTTATGTGCTGTAAGTGGATTTAATGGTATCATTCTCTACATATGTATAAACTCTTCCCCAGCATGCAGATCACAATAGAATTGTTAATCTTATTGTATCCTGTTTTATTTTTTCTTATCATTGAGTGAAAGAAGGCCCTGAAAAAAAGCAGATAGAGTTGATTGTGGTGACATATTATACATTTAATGAAACCAGTCTGGAATATCAGAGAAGAGATCTACCCATAGTTAAGCCAGGATGTCAGAGTGTAATAACTCAGGCCTTTAATCCCATAACTCCAGAGACAGAGATCTTTCTGTGATTCTGAGTTCAAGGCCTAACTACCAAATAGTAGTAGCTCACACCTTTAATCTTAACTCTAGAATATGAAGCAGAGTTGAACCCTGAAGTGAAACAACTGGGTGAAGAAGGTATTTAAGGCAAAAGTAGGAAGGCAGCGATTCATTCTGTAGTTGATTCTTCACATACACACACACAAAAAATACAAAACCAGTTGTGATGGTCCACATCTGTGGTGGGCAGGAAAGAATGTGGAGATATCATTATAAATGAATGTTCTTTTATGGCTAGATAATAGACTCGGCATGGTGACTGTGACTGAAGACCAGGAAGGACCTGGGTTCTCACCCAGGTTGCTATATTTGAGGAACACACTTTACAAGTATCAGCATAGTAGTCGCTTCCTTTCAGTTTGTGTGATGAGTCAGAATCTCCTGGCACACCTTGTACCTGTCCTGTAATGTCTGTGTACACAGGGCCCCCCAAATTAACAATGTGAGAACAGTCTATATGAGATGCATATATTGTCCCACAGACTGTTTTTCACAATAGTCCTAGAAGGCTGTGTTGCTATCATCCTCATTGTCCTTCTGACTGAGCAAAATATTCCACTAAAACGAAGAGGAAGGCATGCTTACAAACTCTTTTAACAGAGCTAATATTAGCTTCATATGAAAACCACAGAGAGAGAGAGAGAGAGAGAGAGAGAGAGAGAGAGAGAGAGAGAGAGAGAGAGAGAGAGAGAGAGAGAGAAATGTGGGGGGTTATAGACCAATTTCTTTGGTGAATACAAATGCACAAATTTTTAGTAAAATGATTGCAAACTGAATTCAAGATCATATCAAAAGCATCATAAAGTTGATTTCAGTCCAAAAATCCAAGAATGGTTTAGTATATGCAAATCAATAAATGTAATACATCACATAAATGGACAGAAATCTAGTAATCTCGATGAAAAGGCTTTGGACAAAAATTCAACATCCCTTCATGATGAAAATCCTGAAAAGACTAGGAATGCAAGGGGCATATGCCAACATAATAAAGGTCATATATGGCAAACCTATAGTCAACATCTTGCTAAATAGAAGACAGTTCCAAGTATTTATACGAAGATCAGTAAACAAGACATGGTGTTCACTCTCTCCACTCTTTCTTACTTAACATAATGCCTAAAGTCTTAGCTAGAGCAATAAGACAGGAAAAACAAATACAAAGAATACAAATAGCAGAGGCATGTTTGCAGACATAATTTTATGTACATGACCCTCAAGATTCCACCAAAACCTCTTAGATCTGATAAACACTTTCATCAAAGTGATGAGATAAAAATTAACGTACAGAAAACAGCAGTCTATATCAATAGAAAACTCATTCTATATCAATAACCAACATGCTGAGGAAGAAGTCAAGGATACAATCTGGCCCCTTACTGTGGATTCATCAGGCCCATTCTGACTTACATAAAGTGATTTCCAAGTTTGCCCAAATATTTCACATGAGACTAAAGGTCCAAATGCTAGCTCAGAGAACATATGGGAAAGAGTCAGATAAACTTCTTCCATTTCCATTAAGAAATAGAGAGGCATTATGGGCTGACTCCATTTCCTTCCAGTAAATGGTTGCTGGATTTACTGGCATAATTGACAATCATTTGCCATAAAGAAAGATTTTGCCTGAGCGCCCATCTCTTCTGATTGATATGCCCACTCATCAGTTCCCTCCTAATTCCCATATACAACCCTAGCTTTCTCAGATGCCAATAAAACAAATTATGGCAATCTCATTCAAAGAAAAGGTAAAATAGGTAAGACATTTGTAATTCTATATCCTGGTTCTGTGCAACTTGGAGAATTGTTAGCCCTTCTTAAAGTCTTAGTGGAATGTCAAAATGAGCCTATTAATATTTTTTCAGACAGTCAATATGCAGTCCAAGCTGTTTGAGTATTGGCCTTTTCTAGGATAAAGGATACCCTTAAGCCTACAGCCAATACCATGCTTCTAATATAAGATGTATTAAACCAAAGAACACAGCCATGGTACTTGTCTCATATTAGATTTCATTCCAAAATATCAGGAATATCAGCTAAAGGAAATGAAATAACTGACACCATTTTACTGACAGCTACAGTTGATTTGCCAGAACAAGCTAGAGTATTGCACCAATAATTTTATTTGTCCCTTAAAAATCTACATAAACTACTCCCAGAGTTGCCAGTTTCTCAGTACAAACACCTATCTAGAACCTGTGCCACTTGAGCACCTCTGACCACCCCCAGGGCCCCTACAGAGGGTGGGGGGGTCAACTCACAAGGGTTGATACCTACTGCTATTTGGCAGATGGATATGACACAGTATGATGCCATTTGGTAATTTGAGATATGTGCATGTAATAATTGACATTTGTCTAAGTTCATGTTTACATTAGCATTGCCTGGAGAAAAAGCTTCCAGTGTTATAAGGCAGTTAAGTCAGCCATGCTAGTCATGGGAGTACCCTGGGCCAATGAAACTGGCAATGGCTCTGCTTACGTCTCACAACAGCTTAATACATCCTTGGGCTCTGGGAAGATATCTCACATAACAGGCATCTCTTACAACCCACAGGGACAAGCCATTGTGGAAAAAGCTAATAGAACTCTCAAGGGGATCTTAGCAAAGATGTTATCACCAGAAGTTAAAAGAGATCCTTACCTGTCTCTGGGTGGAAGTACTCTTTCACATTAATTTACTCAGCTTTGATAAAGCTGTATTGAGCTTGGAGTACAAGCACTGGGCATATTTGCCTAGGAATATGCCACTGCCACTTGTCGGGATGACAGATCCCATTTCTCTCCAAAGGCAGTCACTTGCCCTACTATTGACCCGAGGGAGAGGGTATACTTGTGTTTTTCCCTAGGGTGTCACAACACTGATATGGGTACCCTCCAGAGATGTTTTTCCAGCAATGGATCAAGCTAGTAAGCAGTGTTCCTTCACAGTCCTTGCGTCAGTTCCAGCCTTTTTCAGTTTCCTCTTTGACATCTTTCAGTAATGGACTACATAAACAGTAATATAAAATGAATTCTCCTTCTTCAACTTGGTTTGGTCTTGGTGTTCAGCAAAGCAATGGAAGCAAACTAAAGCAGAAATTGGTACCAGGAGTAGGGTATTGCTGTATCTGTTATCTGTTCATGTTCTAGAGAAGGATTGTGGAACTGCTTGGAACTTAGGGGATACAAAACCTGTTGAGTACTTGGAGCTTAGTGAATTGTCCTGTGTGAACGTGAACAATAATGCTGAGAGATGCAGATGTTACAGGCCAAATTTTTCAAGTTTTAGAGGCAGGCAAAGACTCTATTGAAACTGTTTGTGTGATCATTGAATTAACAATCTATGGTTTCTGGTCAGCTGGGACTGAAGAAATAACTGTGATTAACAAGAGACCAGCACCATTAAAATAAACCTTTGCTTTACTGGGACAGCCAACACTGGTTAAATGCCTGACTAGGCATCTATTTATGAACCTTCTGTTTCTGTGGAGTTGCTTTCATGTAGATTTCATATAAGGTTTGGAAAACATGGTCACCTTTGCCTGGCTTCCATTTATTAAAGCAGCATTTTCCAGGTTCATCTTGTATTTATGATTGAAAATTTTATTATTCTTCCCTTTATGAAACCCAAACATAAATATTGTTTTCCAGGTTTTTTTTTTTAAAAAAAAATTCCTGTGAATGAAGGTTTTAGAGGATTAAAATATTTTCTAGCTTGAATAATCATTGCATTGAATACTGTCAAGTCCAGCTAACAAAGGCCACATCAAAGTTGTCAACATTTATATTATTGTACTCCTGATACAAGAGAAAAATTGCATCAAAAATACACAGCATTTCTTACCTGAATTTTACACATCCCTCCCAAAGATGCAGCAAAGGACACCGAGGGTGACACTATTAACACTGGCGGCCCTCACATCACCCCTTTCCTTGTATCTGAATTGAGAACATGTCAACTGAAACCAGAGCACTGTTCCTAAATTAGTCCCTTCCCTAGCAAAAGGCACAAGGCCAGACAGATGGAGGGTGCCAGGGTGTCTGGCCCTGTTGGTAGCTATTTTGTGCCTTTGGATATTTCTAGCATACATAGGTGAGAGAACCGATTTTTTTGCAATTATCTGTGTAACAGTTGGATGCAGTTTGGGAGTCACTGAGTTAGTAAGTCTTAGCTTTCTGTCCCTTAGGTCTGCCAGTCAGCCCTCCCAACATCAGTCTGGTGCCTGTCAGGGTTCATCTACCAGACAGAATCTACTCTCAGTAGCTGGAGCAGAAAGGAATGTGCTATAGAGTATTATGAGGCTCAGGGACATGCTGGGTAAGCTGAGCAAATAGCTTCCCGGCTCCTCTGAGGTATGCTGAGAGTCCCATGCAGGTGGAACATGTGATCCTCTTCTGGTCAGAGAGCCACCTGGCCATTTGAAAAGTTGTTTTACAGTATGGCTTCTGCACATGGTGCTGTCACCACCAGCCAGATGGTATTTCTATTGCTGGCCCTTGTGTAAAGGGGGTATGCTATAGGGTTGACAGATATGGAATGCCCATATTCTGTCTAACATCCAGATGGAAGGTCAGGTATGGAGACCACATTTCCCCAAGGCTTCTGAGACTTAGCAGAGAAAGGAAGAACCTAGGAGGGTAAATGTTGCCTGTCTTGCTGTGGGTTTTGGGAGAATTCAGTCTGATGAAGGAAGATATGCACTTCTCAGGGGCTCAGCAGTAAGCCAGCCAAAACAGGTTCTGTACATCCATCCTCACCTGCATAGAAGACCCACTGACTCTGGGCACAGAACTGGGTCCTAAGAAAATGCAGATCTGAACATCAGTATTTGCTGGACCGTTTCCAGGTCACTTCAAGAACATATTCTCATCCTCTCACATCTCCAAATGACTTACTGAGTAACCCTACACTTCCTCAAAGACTGTCAGCACCACAGGGCAGAGTTTTGCAGGTTTTCCATTATCCAAGCATAGACAATAGATCTCAAGACACAGAAAGTGCTTAATAAACAGACTGTTTCCACCTTACAGTGGTTCGACAGAGGCTCAGGTTGATGGTGGTAATAAAATCAAGACACATGCAGAAGCATGCATACCAAAGTTTGGGTTTTCCCTGCACTAGCTATATAAGGTCCAATCTCCTCTGGTGATGCTGAGCAGCCAGTGTGTGGCGGCTCCCCTTCAGCCCTGTGATCTTTAGAGGAAGCGAGTGACCCTGTGATCCAATGGGCTGTCAGGCATGACTGTATGGCAGGAGGGAGTGTTAAACGCATTATTAGCTTGAGATATTTTCCATTTATATGGGATTTATCTAGACATGATTACATGATGGAGGAGCATAGGCACTGAATTGATAAAATTGTGAGGTCATAACAGAAGACTTGTTAGTGACATTTTTTTTCTAATGTCTGAGTGACAGATTGCCAATCTAACATGGTGTCAGAGCAAAGAGCAGGATGCTCAGATTCTTAGACCATTTGTGCTAAGGAGAGCTGTGAGAATGGAATAGAACCAGCCCAGGAAAGAATTTATGTGTGTTGAGGGCTGTAGAGGTGGGGCGGCTACCCAAGCCTTTTGGAGCCTAGCCAGGGTCATCAGGAGCCCAATATACCTGCCATGGAGCTGCAGGATTTGGTGTTTGCCCAGCTGGATCTTGGTTTAGTTTTGTTGTGATTGTTTTATGCCCCAGTTCTTCCCTTTTGGAAGAAGAATGTTTACTTTGTGCCATATGTTGGAAGTATGTAACTTGTTTTTTTTTTTTATTTTATTTTATAGGAGCTCACAGTTAAGAGACTTTGGACTATTTAAAGTGTTGGAATTGTTAAAGACTACAGGGACCTTTAAAGTTTGTCTGAATGCGTTTACATTATAACATGGTTATGAGCCTATGGGGACAAGAGGTGGAAGGTTGTGGCTCAAAAGTGATGTATTTGGGTGTCAAGTTGACAAGGGGTAGAATTTTAGTGGCTAGTATTAACTGTCAACTTGACAGGGTCTAGAATCTTCTGAAAGATGGTTCTCTGGGCATGTCTATGGGGAATTACGTTAATTGGCCTGGGAAGGCACATCACCTATTGGTGGCACCATTCCCTAGGCAGAGGATCCTGGACTGTATAAAATAGAGACATTTGGCTGTAGACATTCAACACGCTGCTTCTTGATGGCTCCTGCTGCTATGACTTACCCATCATGATGGACTGCAACCAGAACTGTGATCCGGAATAAGCCTTTGGCCTCAAGTTGCTTTTGTCAAAATTTATCACAGCTACTAAAGAAGAAACTAAGAGAATTTCTCAGACTGTCTTGTAACTCAGAGCACTTCTCCCTCAGCTGCCTGAGTCCTGGGCTTACTGATAATGTGACCCACTATGCCTGGCTCTGATGGGTTCTTTTGAGCAAATACAGGATCTACAGAGAAGAGACCAGTATGTCTATCACCTTAACAACATGATCTACTTCTGACACACAAGTGATAGCCTGGTTGTACCATGTGGCTTTAAAACGACAACTTCTATGACTGTTATATGAGAGTCACTTAGTGTCAGAAACTGCAGTAAGAGCTTAATGTCAGTGATGTCAGGCAAGGTGTTGACCCCTGGAAGCTACAGTTATTTACAGAGATGATGAATCTCAATAAGGAGCAGCTCACCCAAGGCCATCGAAGCAGGCCCCAGATTATTCAGCACCAAGTTGACACTAAGAAATCCAGTGATCTTAAGCTCTGGACCACACTCTGCTCTGGAGTGGCCTGGCTTAGTACAGATGGCAGTACTCATCTGTCACATGCACACAGGGGTATGTAGTGCTGGGGACTGGAGCAATGTGGCTGATTTGGCTTAATGTTCTAAGAGTAGAAATAACTTGTGTCCTGTGCAGGACATGTTGGTGCCAGGATCTGCCTTGTTTCCTACTGTGACGAGTGAAGAGAATGTTTGCCACTATACCACAAGATGGGGCACAGTCACTGCCTCAACCTTCAGGAATGGCATAGAGAAGGAATCCTTGGCCACCTGGTATGAATGTAATATGAGCAGAAATGTCCTCAAGCTTGTCCAGGCAGTGGGGGTGCAATTTTTATTTTTGTTGCCCTGTGATAACCCAAATTATCTTGGTAATGAGCTTGGTCAACTTTTCTTTGTCTTCTATACCTTGGTTTTATCACTCATAAACTATGACAATGATATCTCCTTGTCAGGTGAATGGGGCTGGTTACGGGAGATAAGGGGAACAGTTCACCATGGGTTGAACATCTCTGAAGACTGTTGAGCTTAGAAGTGCAGCATCCTCTAAAACCAGTTCCCTGTATGGCCACAGTATCATATGTGTAAACACTTCCAATCACTATTACAGACTTGGTGATGAAGAAGCAGGGCTTGAGATGTTAAGGGTTCTTTCTGATGGCTTTGGGCTTTTAGATTTTCTAAGCCTTTATGACTGATCAATCCTATGTCATTTGGAGAAAGCTTAAAGGTTTTACTATGTGAACCTAACATTTGCCCCCCCTTAGTTTTTGTGGCACACAATGTGGCTGGTGTGGACATATAGACTGTGGGTTATTACATAAGGCCTGCATAGTGGTCTAAGGAAGAAGACATCACTGGTACCCTTCTCCTAGTGTTTTATCCTCTCCTTCTAGAACACTCTCTCCTCCAAAAGAGGATTACTTTCCTTTATCTGTAATGGCTGTGTCAGATCTCTCTTTAGGGAATTCCAAAGAGCTGTTGAGGGACCAAGTAAATTTTCTTGGTGGTGTAAAACTGAAGACGTGTGTGGAAATGAAGGCGAGGATTGTTCTAGCTTCAAATGATTCTCCTGATGCTGAGAGCTGAGATGAACAAGGCCCCTCCTGCTTGAGAGATGTGCACATGGACATTAACTGTTATTTCGAATCATGGAGTTTTGGGTAGTTTCCTGCTGTAGGATAAATCAACTAAGTTTATTGAGGATGAGCTAAAGCAGCAACCACAGACCTGTGAACTAGACTCCAGTTCTATAAATATAATATAAATATGAATAATCTGCTGAGGGGTACAAATATAGTCTCTTAGTTTTCACTTTCTCACAATAGTCATGGGGAATTGAACTAGATTTTCTCTCAGTCAGCACATAGCTTAATGCTACACCTTTTTCTCTCTTCTACCTGTCCACTCACCGACCCTCCCACACACTTCTCTCCTTCTTCCTGTCCATAATTATCCATCTATCATACTCATTTATTCTCCTCTAGAAATCAAACTGCAATGTTCTCACAGAACCCAACTCAAATGCTCCACTTCTTACTGTACATAGATATATAAAAGAAGAAAGTAGAGGCCGGGAGATACCGATCAGTGAAATGCTTGCCATGGAAGCATTAGACCTGAGTTAGGGTCCACAGCACCCACGTAAGAGCTCAGTGAAGTGACACTTGACTAACAACCCAACACTGAGGGGGGACATGGCAGAAAGGATACACCTATATCTCAGTGATCAGTCAGTATAGTCAAATTAATAGCCCCTGGTTCAGTCAGAGACCTTGTCTCAAAAAAGAAGGTAGAGAAATATAATGGGAGCATGTAACATTGACCTCTAGCCTTTAAACACACATGCACACATGCTTCACCTGCATGCATTATCCATATAAGCACATACATTACACACACACACACACACACACACATACACACACACAGGATTATGTGCCACATTTTGCTGGAGATTTTCCCTCATTTGCCATCATTGCTGGAGTGAAGAATCAAACACTTCTACTTGGAAAAGCACTTTATTTCTATGGCAATCCTTGCTTTGTTTTTATTTTATGCATAGAGAGATATCACAAGCTCTTGGAATTGGGTCAGACAGCTGGAAAAGGTATTTAGGCAAATATGTCCCAACCAAAGTTGTTTTCTCCTCATTTTACATCAAGTTACTGCATCAAAAAGAAACTTCCTCTTACTGGAAACCCTATTCCTGACAAATGGGGAGAAAGTGGCAGAAACCTGCAGAAAGCATCACTGCCAAGTGACATGGCAACCTTGTGGCGAGAGCTCCATCCAAACAGGAGACATTCCGCAAACGAGAATAAGATTTACGGGAGAAACACTCACCCTGAAAGCAAAGACTGGTGAGAGCTCAGGACTGTAGCACTGTAAAAAACCTGGCCAGGAAGCCATAGGTCCATCCTGCAGAAAGAACAAAAGGCCATGGGTCGAATCTGGGGTGAGCAGGAATCCCTAGACAGAAGGGAGTTCTGTTCGTTATCAGGTAATTGAGCATGTTTTACTTGGGGTAGCAGCTGGGAAGAGGAAGGTTATTGGAAAGCTGGCCAGATCCCTGACATGAGAAGTGTCAAGAAACTCTCTCAAGTGGTTACTCTGATTTCTTTGGTTAACAGGCGAGCTCCAGTGCATTTAAAGGAAATCCTCAGTAAGACAAATTGACTTACAAGCATTCTTTTTGCATGCTGGCCTGATGTGGCAAACTTCTTATGTGAGTAGAGAACCAACATCTCCTGCCATTCTGATCTCACACACTCAATGTATTGCTTTCATTTATAGGGCAGCTTTATGGAGCTCCTATCAGTATATATATTTTGGGGGGGGGAGGAGAGTGTGGAGGAGCCATACAAAGGCAAAATGGGTCCATTACCCAACTGAAGTAGCTTTCATTAAGAAATCTTCCAGGAAGTCCTTCCTGGACACTCTCAGTGCTCAGAATGCAGTTCTTGGCAGTGATGAGTTGTGACACTGGAGAGTAGGAAAGGCACTTATTGCTTCTTTATGTTGCCCTCTTTAAATAGCCAGGGTCCTTTCAGGAACAGGAAAAGAAGGGGCAGTATAAGAAAACTAAGTGCACGTGCCATATTATTTTTGTCACCTATGATTTATGAAGCAGCCGCTTATCATGTGCTACAGCTATTCACAAACTGTGGGTCACACTAAGTTACCAGTAGACATAGTGATTCATCATCAGTTCTAAAACACCTCAGATAATAAGAAAGAAACTCTTTTCTAGTAGCTGATTGTTATGGAACAACACTTCCAGAAGTACGTTCTCACAATTTCCAGATTCATGGGCTATCTTGTCAATGATGAAATTAAAAAAAAGGACACATTTATTTTAAAATTATTTTCCCTAATATTTCGTTTTATTAATGTGCCCTTCACCTCTCTGGGAATGATAGCCCCCAAGTACCCAGAACTCTGTAGAATTTACTTCTATATGTCCTTGTGGGCTATAGTGCCCTGCATGGAGGTCTCAATGTTCCCCCAAGGACAGAATAGGGAATAAAATACTGTGAGGCTTGGGGAACTGGACCGGGCTCCATTTCTTCAGACTACTGAACTTTCTTTGTAACCCAACACACCTGGGAAGCTGTGATCAAATGATGGAGAACTCAGAAACAGAGCATTTCCTACTGTGATCAAGTGTCTTGTGGCCTTGCAGGAGCGCCCATACCTGCTCCCTTCTCTTTTCCCACTTACAGTTTCTTTGTGCTCTGGCATGCAGATCACAACCTGGATCCATCTAAGAGCCAACGGATATAAGAAGTGAAATTATTAAAATTGTCCCTAGACTCTATCCTCCATCAGAACATTCCAGCATCACCCACCCTCCAGACGTGGTGTCACACAGTCAAAGGCAAAACTTTACTGCTCATGATTAGAGCTTTCTGAACTTGGGAGGATGACTCGTGGATAGAGAGTGGAGGGATAGTAACCAGGGTTTAGGAAAAGGGAGAAAGGTGATGTTTGCATAGCAAACAAAACAAAACAAAACAAAACAAAACAACAAAAAATCTCCTACATTTTTTGCCCTGTATATTTTACCTCAGTAAGAGTATAAGCAACATTACTTTTTCTGGCAAAGTAGAAGCGAAGCTTTGTGAATTCTGATATGTTCTTTGGGAAAAAGCAGCTGCAGTTTGCATCTTGAGTGTTCCGCAAACACCTTTGTGTTGAAATCATCATCTCCCTTTTCTGGTGCTGTTGGGGGGGGGGTGTGGTTCTAGCAGGAAGACATTAGTTTCTTGAGGGTGTGCCTTGCTGGGGCCACTGGGGCTCAGGCTAGTGCATCACACCCTCTTTCCTTGTGGCATTGTACGTCCTAAGCAACAAGCAAAATTACTGTAGAACAAACTCTCTTAAATCATGAGTCAGAGACTATGACTTGTAAGAGTTTCAATCAGGCTCTCCTAGGTAACGGGGACAAGGAAGTATGTCTACTCAAAGGATCTTTGGCTTGCCTTGATGTCCAGGCACGGTACTATTATGGCTGTGATGTTGTCTTCCCCCCACTTTCTTCCCCCAGAGTCTGTGAGCTGGCTTACTTCCTTGAAGGAGCATTTGCACAAAAGGCAAGAGACCCTGTATTCCTGGAGAGTGGCCTCAACTGAATTCAGCTATTCCTGACAGCACCAACTCTGGAAAGTGTAGCCTTCCTGTCTCAAGAGGAGGGGATCCTGTAAGCAGGGAGTTCATGAAAGATGCGTTAAGCCCACATTGCCTTTGCAGATAGTTTGTAGAGACTGGACTGTCCACTGCAGTGTTTGTGGCCCATGGAGACAGTGAGGCAGGGTCTCAAGAACAAGAGGAAATTATTCCTAGAGCTGTAGTCACGTAGTCTAGCAGATCTCCGTGCTGCTTCCTCTGGCTGCAGACTCGTTTTATATCCTAGACCCACTGGCCAGGGGACACATCTTGCCTTCAGGTTTAATTGTATCCAGAAGCCAATTTGTATACAGGAAAGCCAAAAGATGGGGGCTTATTTGACCTGTGTCTGCTTATTGTATTCATAAATTAAGACAATCACTGAAGTGTTTATTTATTTGGTTTAAAAACTCTTGCTCTGTCACAAAGTATATGAAAATAACCAATTCTCTAAAGATGTGACCATGAAGTATAATTTCAAAAAAAGAAAACAAAACTTGGTGGTGACCATGGCCTTAATCCTAACCCACTGCCACTTTGGATGCATTAGATGTAAAATCTGAATTTGTTCCAATGTCCAGTTAACTGTAGCCCAAGCAAATAAAAACAGGTATTTGCAGTGGAGACTCCACTACTCCAGGGAGTGTATACACTGGCTCCATGCTGAGTACTCACCAGTGTCTCAGGGGTTCTTCCACCTCTCGGCCCCAGTTTAAATGTAGCTATTGTCCTACAATTCCCAGTAACATTCCTCAGCAGTGTTCTGTCTGAGGAAATACTTCTTTCCACAGTTTCCTGGGCTGCTTGCCTCTGCCTCAGCTCACTGACCACCCAGGCTCCTGGAATCCTGCCTTGGCAATCCAGAGGGATGGCTTGGGACAATTTAGAGGTCCCTGTTATTTTTGTAAGTGGCACTGTTGGTACTGAGAACCAAATTATTTCATTTCTCCCTTTTATAGGCAAACCTTTGTTTCGTCTAGACCAGATGTCTCTCTCCTATCTCTCCCCTCCCATCTTTTTCTCCCTCTGCCACTTTGGGGAAGAGATACTACTAAAGCTTGAACCCAGAACCTCCCGTACACTAGGCAGATGCTTTACCACAGAGCTATATCCCCAGCCTCCTTGGAAGTTTTTCTTTAAAAGAGGGTCATTTATCTGGCAGTCAGCTGTTTCTGAGTTTGTCTAGTTTTGAGCAGTGTGTGAGTGGCTTCCCAGGCCACCCCTGTTCTGCCCTTAACCTTGAAGGTATAGACTTCCCTTTGGATCAGATACTTTGGGGCCTCACCTCTGACACTGCTATTTCTGACACTACAGCATGCCAGTTGATCGGAGGTGTCTCTGGCTAGCAGAACCCTCAAATTTCATAAAAGCCAGCAGGAAATCAGCCTATGGGCCCTTCCTGTGGCTTGCACATAGGGCTCTCTGAAGGGTGGAGACAGCTGGTTTCCCTTCAGATGAGGCCCCTAAAAACTCTGGATACTGTTGTATCAATGATTTATGTTGCCGAAGGAAGCCAAGGAATTTCAAGAGCTCAATGTTGATCTATTCTCTAGTTTCTAAAAAGTACTGGGTTTTGGGGAGGTTTCTACGTATAAATAAGTAGGCAGTGGTCCAGAATGTGGGTCCACAAGTTACATGAATGGAGCTTTGCCAGCCTAGTGACATAGGCCCGAAATTCCAGCTACTCCAGAAGCTGAAGTAAGATAATTGCAAGTTTTAAGCAAGCTACAGAGTGAGTTCAAGGCCAGCTTGGGCAACTTGGCAAAACCTTGTTTCTCAATTAAGGGGGAAAAAGGGCCAAGAACAGAGTTTAGAAGGAGAGTGCCTGGCTGGCATATGGAAGACCCAATTCAGTCCTCAATACTGAGGGGAAAAGGAACAGAAAGCCACGAAGAGCCAGCTCTGAGAACGCATTCTGCAGGGGTTGCGAGGGTGGAGGTATCAGGTAGAAGCTGACCTTGATGGGTGACACTGTGGATCTTGACAGTTCCTGGCTTCTTATAACTTCCTTCAATGGTTTTTGTTGTTGTTGTTGTTTATAAGGAGATATTGGCAGCATCTCACAATGAGTAGTAGAAGAAACAGAAAATATAGAGTAATTTAAAAAATAATGCAGGGCCAATGGATTGCTTCTGGAAATCTAAGTAAATGGGATAAGTGTTTGATAAGCAGAAATAGCTTCTGACCTTTGACTGTCTACTCCGTTACTTAAAACAATGATTTTTAAGAATTAAGGTATATTCATTGTAGAACATTTGTTTAAAAAAACCCTCCAGCTACCCACTCCCCATTACCCAATAGAGGCATTATATATGGCTCAGGTTTTCTTTTTTCATATTTTTCTGCTCCTGATGGTGGCCACATGGCTGTGGTCCTCTAAGTCTGCTCATGTCTCAGCCCTTTAGCCTGTGTGTGTCTTCTCTGTCCAGCTGACATAATGGCCAAGAAGAGGAATGTGAGCTTCTCATTAAGTACCACATCCACAGTTCTGTGAAGGACTGTAGACCCTGTCTCTTCAAAATATGACCTCTGGTCCAGAAACTATTTCAAACTGAAAGAAACCAAATCTACTGGAAGGGCCACAGGGCCTCCAGACATAGTTTATCCTGGGAGAAACATCTAAGATATTTCCCCAGTGCTGGAGAAAATATCCCAGTAGTCAGGCTGTGGCCATGCTTCTGCTCATATCAGAAAATGTTTAAGGACATAGAAATGCTACACACCTGAGTTTAGATTTATGGTGCATGTGTGTGTGTGTGTGTGGGGGGGGTGCACACCTGCCATAGCACATGTATGGAGGTCAGAAGACAGACAAACTGTGGCGTCTCACCTTCCACATATAGGTCCTGGGTATTAAACTCAGGTGCTCAGGCTTGAAGGCAAGCTCCTTTGCCCCCGGAGCCATCTCCAACCCTTATCTTGTTTTCATTCAATGTTACATCAAGACACCTCTGCCTGTCTACCATAGTCACTGTGTTATACTTATGCTATTTAAATGCATAAAATTATATTGTCAGTTAAATTCATAATGTTATTTTTCCCATGAGGGATCACAACAGTGCCAGGAAACAGGAGTTTCAAGATATTCTAGTAGACTGATCCCAGTGATCCTAAGAAGTGATCACTGGTGAACACTGTCTTTGGGGACTGATAAAATAGAGTGGGGTCAGATAGGAGGCCAAGTGCCAGAAAATTGATATTTATTGGTTCCATTATAACTACAAGGATGCTGTGTTTCCTCAACACTTGGATTTACTCTGAAAGCAAGGTCTTCACTAGTGAAAGCCTAAAATTTCAGCATTCAAAAGGTTGAAGCAAGAGGGTTGAAAGTCTGAGGTCAGCCTAGGATTTACCATGAGACTTTGTCCCAAAGTCTCCATGAAAATATCAGGAAAAAGAATGCTGTAACTCATTATCACAAAGATGGACCACGATGAAGTAGTCTTGTTCCAGGAAGGTAAATTTAGATCACTAATGAGAAATCTACATATTAATAAAACAAAAGAGAAAATAGTTTGGTTGTTGTACAGATTCTAAGGACAAGTTTGTGAAAATGTGTTATTCAGTATGAAACTGTTCACACTGCTCAGTGAAAGACAAACCCTGCATTTCTGTCTCATATATGAATAGAACAAGGTCCATCTGAATAATCAGCAGAATGCACCAGCAGTTGGAGAGGCCAAGAGAGGCCAGAGGGGAGGTGAGTGACAAACAGTTACACAGAAGGAATCAGCTCCAGTGTCCACAGAACAGGGGGTGACAGCAATGTGCAATAACCTATTATACACTTTATCAAGAATTACAAGACTCTGACCATCAAGTAATGGTAAGACAAATATTCATTAGTGTACTTTGATCAACGAACATCTTATATATATGCTCTGACATACCACATTGTAACCCACAATTATGTACACGTATGTGTGAGTTAAATCAGAAAATGTTTATGGGGGTAGAAGTGCTGACTCATGCATGCATCATATTCATGTATTAAAAACTAGCACATTGTACATCATAAACAGATACAACTAAGTGGAGGATTCCAACCACAAAAGCCAACAGAGTCATATAATGGACTCTATGTCTACTACACAGCTTCACTTGTGGCCATACGCATACTTATATCTCTGTCCTGCCTTACCTCTTATCTGGACTTCTGTCCAATCTCAGACAGCAAATCATTTCATCCGCAAATATTTTCATATAATTCTCTTAAATATTAAAATTTTGTGAAATAAGCACAATGCTGCTATCATATCAATTTCCAAATACTCCTGGATCTATAGTGAGGCTAGGTCTGAATAAGCCTGTGCTTATGGAAATGTATGCACCCATCTTGTATATCAGAGCTTTGCCAGAGAACATTATGGAGATTCTCCACACCATCCCAGGCTTACTGGGAGCTATGTCTAGTGGCTGCTGTCTAGTATACTGAGGAAGAATTGTACCACTTCACTAGACTGGGAAAAGGTACAATTCACGGAGGCCACTTTTGCTGACTGTGTAACATCTGTGCATCACTAAGTAAGAGCTGTCTGGACATCCTTAAAGTCATCAAATATCCACTACACATATGAATATCACGGATAATCATTGGATATCAAGTCAGCAAGAATCAAGATCCAAATAATCCCACATCTTGTAATGAGTTGATGTGTCTTACATTTTGTTTAACGTAAAGTTTTTCTTTTTTATCCCATTGGGATTTACTTGTTAAGGAATCTGGCTATGTACTCTGCAGTTTCCCAAAACCTAGGTCTTGCTAAGTGCTTTCCTGTGGACAGATACCAGGGTGTTCAGTCTGTTGATACTGATGTGTCATCTGCAAGTATGCTGCTTTGCATTCATAGCTGGGATTCATCCAACCCACAGACCTCAGGTTGGACATGCCTGGTAAACAGTCCCTCGATCCTGTATTTCTGTATGTTGGTATATGTGGGATTTCTTATTCAAAATGCTTGTGGCCAGAAGTGTCACGAGTTTGTATTTGCATTTATATATGCATGGTGAGATATCTGAGAAGTAGGACCTGAGTATAATCAGAAAAGTTAGTAGGTTTTCTACACACTCTATTCATACCACCTGGATGTAATTTTATAGAGTAACTTTAGGGCATTTATGCTTTGATTGTAATGAGTAACATGAGGTTGGTGTTGTATTTTCCCCTTGGTGGTATCATGCTGTTCAAGATGCTTTGGACTTTTGAGAATTTTAGATGTCTGATTTTCATATTAAGGATGCTCAGTCTATATCATTAGGCTAAGAAGTGAGGCCAGATTCATCTTTGTATTTCTAAGCAAACTACTCTCCAGGTGTTATATGTCTTCCATCAGCAGGTACATAATATCCGATTGATTTCATGTTTGAGAATTTTCAGCTATAAAAAAAAGTATTTATTGTAGCACCCATGCTACCTGGGTTCTCGGTGAGTGAGGCCTGAGCCTAGAAAATGAAAGGCACAGATGCTTGGGTCATTCATCCAAGGAGAATGCCATTTATTTGAGGCTCCATCTCAAACTTATACATGGGGCATAGCACCCTGGAAATTCCCCAGGTAGCTGGAAAATTACCGACTTGAGGTAAACAGCTCAAACTTCCTCTTCTTAACCTCCCCTCCCCCAGGCAGGAAGGCAGAAACATACCAGAGACAGGGTGTGGAGCATAGAATGCAGCTAGCAATCCACAGGCCTTGCCTCCAAGGCTCAGAGTGCAGGAGAAGGTCAAAGCAGGGGCCTTATTTCTGTGAATTTATTGGTACCATTTACTCTTATTAAAAGAAACCTTCTAGGGCCAGAGAGGCAGGTAAGTAATTAAAAGAGGGAATTGCTCTTGCAGAAGACCCAAGTTAGGTTCCTAGAACCCACATTGGTGGCTCACAGTCATCTATAACTGTAACTTCAATGGATCTGATGCTCTCTTTTGAACTCCTCAGGCATCCTCACACATATGAACATATATATATACACACACATCTAGTGAAAAATAAATCTTTCAAAAGTCTTCTCAAACTATAGATACTTCCTAAATATGACATGAAAGCACGTTTCAGTCCCAACAAAAGGACAATACATACAAACAAAGAAACACGTGAGTGAGGCATTTACTTTAAAGGAAGAAGTAAAACAGATACACATTCTCAAATGCTGCTATTTAGTTTGTAATTGAAGTGTCCCCTACAGGTCCACATGCTAATGGTTTGGGTCTGGTGGGAGGAGTCAGGTCATTGCTGATATATCCTTCAAGGAGTTTGGGGCCCTGGTTCCTTCTCTCTCTGCCTACCACAGGTATGACACTCCTCAGCCAAGCATTCCTCTAACCTGAACTGTGTTGATATAGGTCCAAAGTTACAGTCTCAACTGACCACAGACTGAAACCTCCAAGACTGTGAGCCAAAATAATTCTTCACTACTTTGAGTCACTTACTTCAAGCATTTTGTCACAGCAACAGAAATGTGTCTGACACAACTATTCTGAACAAGAGTCAATATAACTGTGAAAAAGAAATTTAGTAATATATGTTAAAAAGGCAAATTCATCATTTGCACCTCCTGATATTGCTTCTCTTCCTAGAAGATTCTCTGGGGCAGTCTGAGGAACTGCAGACAATAGAATACTTTGGTAAGGCAGCTGGACTTCTGCAGATGGAAACCTGTTATCCTGAGTCAATGAGACAAATATTCTGGGAACAGTAGCAGAAATAATGAAAATTAGATAGGGATAAAATTAGAAATGGGCAAAAATTGTAAAACAAACAAAAAACCCAAAACAACAAAACAAAACAACACTAAAATTTTTTGAAGAAATCTGTTGTTGTTTTTGCCCTTTTGGGGAACCCATCACCCAGCTCCCAAATAAGTCACACACAGAGGCTTATTCTTAGTTATGAATGTTTTTCCTTAGCTGGGCTTGTTTCTATCCAAATTTTCTTAACTTAAATTATTCTGTCTACTTTTGCCTCTGGGCTTTTTCCTTTTCTTACTTCTGTAACCTTACTTTCACTCTTACTCCATGGCTGGCTGTGTGACTGAGTGGCTGGGTGGCTGGGTGGCTGGGTGGCTGTGTGACTGGATGACTGTGTGGCTGTGTGACTGGATGACTGGGTGGTTGTGTGGCTATGTGGTTCTGTGACTGGATGACTGACTAAGTGGCTGTGTGGTTGTGTGACTGGATGACTGTGTGGCTGTGTGACTGGGTGGCTGTGTGGCTGGCTATGTGGTTCTGTGACTGGATGACTGACTGAGTGGCTGTGTGGTTGTGTGACTGGATGGCTGTGTGGTTGTGTGACTGGATGACTGTGTGGCTGTGTGACTGGGTGGCTGTGTGACTGGATGACTGGATGGCTGTGTGGCTGTGTGGCTGGAAGGCTGGAAGGGTGGGTGGCTGGGTGGCTGTGTGGCTGTGTGGCTGGAAGGCTGTGTAGATGGGTGGCTGTGTGGCTGTGTGGCTGGAAGGCTGGAAGGGTGGGTGGCTGTGTGGCTGGGTGACTGGGTGGCTAGAAGGCTGTGTGGCTGGGTGACTGGGTGGCTGGGTGGCTAGAAGACTGTGTGACTGGCCTCTTGTATTCTCTCTCTTGATCCTTCTTCTCCCAGATTTCTCCTTCTGTCTATTCTTTCTGCCCACCACCCCCACCTAATTCTCTCTCCGGCCTCACTATTGGCCATTCAACTCTATTAGAGCATCAGGTGTTTTAGACAAGTGAGTAACACAGGTTCCCCAAGTTAAACAAATGCACCATAAACAAAAGCAACACAGCTTTACATCATCAAGCAAATGTTCCACAGCATGAACAAAAATAACATATCTTAAAATAATACTCTCCAACAGGAATCTGAGAGGATTGAACTAAATCAAATAATGAGAAATAAAAAACAACCAAACCAAAAACTGGAAACCCCAAACCCTAAATCCTTTGTTTTTGTTTAAAATTAATGCTAAAACTCACAGAAAGAAAAAGCAAATTTATACAAAAAGTTCTAGAATAAAAGACACAGTAGAGGTGAGTGGGGCTTCCTGAGCCAGTGTGGGGCATGCGTGAGACTGTATGAATGCAAACTTGTTAGATCCGAGAGACAGTTCCGAGGAAGTCTAGAAAGTTCAGAATCACCAAGTTACATGGCAGGATTTGCTAAATGACATGAAAGTAGTGCTTCAAATGACTAGAAAATGTGGAGTCCAGAAAAAAATGAGTTAGGTTCTAAGTCACAATTTACATGAAAATGTATTTTTGATTGATTTAATATTTAAAATGAAAAGCTATACAAACTATTTTCAGTGTTAAAATTGAGTATAAAATTGGAGTAAGGAACTTTCTCAAACAAAAATTCAGAATATAAATGAAAACTGGGTTTCAAAAGGCAGGCGGTCATAGTGGTTAGTTTGAGAGTAAACAAGTGGTATCCATGTAGAGTATCTAGACAAATGTCTGTTGTATGAGGTTCTGGCCTGGACGGATGGACACACACGCGCACGTGTGTGCACGTATTATTGCTAGCTAACTAACCCATATTCAACCATGTGGCTCGGTACCTTTCCGCAGAGCAGCATTTCAGCTTCTTTCCTCTACGTCTGCTGCCGGATCCTCCTTGTACCTCTGTCACATCCCTGTGACATCTATCTGGCAGCTCTGCTTGGCATCTGTGTCTGACCTGAGATGTTCCTAAATTTTCTTAACCTGATAGCCCCACCCACACTTCCTGTCTACCTTTAGCCAATCACCTTTTATTAAACCCATAGGCAGGACAAATATTTACAATGACAGGAAACAGTAGCAACATAACATAATCCCACTATAAATGTCTCCTACAAGTCAATGTCAGAACACTTGGTCATCTGTGGTGGAATGTTCTCTGTATGATGTAAAATAAATAACTGTTTGGACCCATGCAGGGCACCATAGAAGTGGGTGGAGAATCAGAGGCAGGCAGGTAGGAAGAAGGGGTGGAGTTTACTAGTAGCCATCCCTAACCCTGAAGAAGAAGCATGTAGGAATTCAGGTGAGCCACGGGCTGCAAGCCACGTGGTGGGTAGATTCATGGAAATGGGTTGATTTAAGAAGAAAGAGCTAGTTAGTAATGTGCTTATGGGCCAAACAGTGTTAAAGTATATAAGCGTGTGATTCATTTCTTTTGGGGGGCAAAAGCTGCGGGTGCACAGACCACGCTCCACACCGCCGGCACCACACGTGTGCCAGGTCACAAATCTCCGGACCCAAACAGGCCGGGAAAAACTTACTACAACAGTCATCAGCTAGTAGTATGTGTAGGAAGGTTTTTAACTTTTGAACCGGGAGTGGGAGACATGGTTTATGAAGGCATTTCCATTTCAAAAGGACTTTAGCAGAGAAGGGCTGGAAGATAGCAAGTTAAACCCAATAAAGGCAATTACAGCACCAGGGCCCCCAGAAGGCCCCCCCCCCCCGGGCTCCCAGGGCCCCTGTAATACTCACAGAGCTCTCTTTGGAGCTGGTTCCATTTAGTACCTCCAGCTTTCTTTAGCAGACTTTTTCTATTCCTCGGATCTCCAACATATCTGGACCTTCATTGGATCTTAGGCTTCACTTCATAGCCTGCAACATTGATCACTTGAGTCCTTTTTTGGAAAAATCAAAGCACACTGCCTGGCTTTATCTTTTTCTGGAACCTTGTTATAAGCCTTGGACAACTCTTAGATTCTGCTGCCTGCAAAATCAGCATCATGAGGACAATGCCAATTCTGCTTCCAGCCTGAGATGCAGGGATGCCTTCTGTGATCTAGAGTACCTGCCAGCCTGGCTGAATCCAGGACCACATTTCTCAAGGCAATCCTGTTCAAGCAGAGAACCCCATACGTAGACATCTCAGAGAAGGTGCTCTCTCTCTCTCTCTCTCTCTCTCTCTCTCTCTCTCTCTCTCTCTCTCTGTCTCTCTCTGTCTCTCTCTGTCTCTCTGCCTTCCAATGAATTTTTACACCCCGGGGATCTTCAGTAAGTGAGATCTTTCTTTGGAGACCTTTCCTATTGTTACTGTCTAAAGCCTTTAGTTTATCTTAATAGTGACAATCTCTAACAATTCACTGTCTTATTCTCTGTACATACTTGCTTTGTCTACCATGTAACTTTAAACAGGCTCATGCTCCCAACTATGTGCTTTTCACTTTTTTTCTGCTCTACTCCCTTCTCACTGTAAATCTGACTAAACTAATCTAGCAGTAACTACAGCAATACCCATGTTATTCTGTCATTAAAATTCCCTTGACCAATCAAGTTTGTCCATCACTTTTTACCTCAACTTTACTCAAAATCTGAGGTCTTGGGTGTAATGTAGCCAGAGTCTTTGCAAGAATACAACATGAATGTCCTCTATCCTAATTCCTACTGAAGTCCTAGTGCCCTCTGAAACCTCATGAGCTGTCCACACTTCTGTGGACATTCTGGTCTTCTAAGCCCCCACTAGCATGGCCCATTAAGCTCTACTTAGCATCCTAAGGCTTCCGTACCCTGCAGGTCCAGACTCTTCCCCCTTCCTCTGGCAACCATTTCCAAAGACTTATGAGTCACATGATCACAACACCCCACATCTTAGTGTCAGTTTTCTGTATTGGTTTCTTTCCTCCTGAGAGAAGCAATTTAAGGAAGCAAAGCTTCATTTTTAGCTCATGTACCACATTACAGCTATGGTAGCAAGACTGGAGGGGGGGGGAGGTGTGTACACATATCCTGTGACAGCCAGAAAAACATAGTGCTAGGGCTGGAAGACAGGAAGCCCAAATCATAACCCTAGTGGCTCACATCCAGTGAATTACCTCTGAAAGCCAGGCTTTCAATCCATAACCTTCCAAAACAGCTCTACTAGCTAAGGCCAAGTGTTCAAGCGCATGAGCAGATGAAGACTTTTTAACCTCCTCACCTCTTCCTTTTTGTTTCTTTCCCTTCTTCCTTCTCTCTTTCTAATTCCTTTTTTCTCTCTTTTCCCACACATGCACCTTAAAAAATATGCAGCGTAAGTGAACACATAGTAGTATGCAATACCATGGAATAAAATGAAACCAAAGCCCAAGCCGATGGTGATCTGAGTATTCCAATTGGCTGATATTTAATGAACTCAAATCAAATAGAAAGATTGTTTTTTATGACATCCAGACTAAAAGATTAGGCCAAGATCCTCACAGAAGCTCACTACTGCTTGGGTCCAATAGCTTTATTAGCAAGTGGTCACAAATGGTTGATCTCAGCAGGGCCACCTGGGATGGTATAAATGTCCTGCTGGACCCTGGGGCTGTTTCCAGTTGGTGATAAGAAAAGATCTCAGAGCTTTTCCTCTGTTCCAACTTCTGTCTCTATCTACTACTGACCCAAGAAGAGCCAATGTCTGACTCTGAAATTCAGAGCCATCCATTCACCCAGCACCCTGGCTACCAATGGCCTATGATGAGATAAGAGGCGAGAACTGTGCCTTTCTTTAGGAACTGGTTTGGGGGGAGAGACACAGGCATGCAGAAATAAGCAATGTGGGTGACTCTGTTGTGCCAGGAACTTCCTATGAGCTCAGGCATGAGACTGTCCCTAGGACCATGCTGATGGTCCATAGATGGAAATATGTACTCTAGGAGAATGCAAAAGCTTTCCTCGAAGGAGCTGTTTCATGTACCAATAAGGAGATTAGCATATCTGAATCAACAACTCACATGAAGAAATCCCCACATGCCCAAGCAGGGGCGGGGGATGGCACATGCCCCTCCTGTGCATCCTATCCTGTGCTTCTTTCTTTCTCCCTTTTGTGGTCTTTGAACTTGGGACCTCATGCATTCTAGGTTGCTTCACACACTCTTTGATTACCTCAGAAAACTGGAGAGAGCTCTAAGCATATATTTTATCCAAACTTCAGTCTGTAAGGTCCCTTTCACCCTCAGGCATTCTTGACTTTGAAGCCAAAGCTGGGGAGCTAGGATGAAGGTCCTGCCAGAGGCTATATTAAAAATGCATGGCGTTTAGGAGGAGGAAAACCCAAAGCAAAACAAAACCCCCAAAGCCCAACACAAAACAAAGCCCTCACTATTCATCATATTTTGTGAATGCAGCAGGGGAGTGCTAGAGATGAAAAGTGAGCAGAATGTAACTGGAGATGGCTTTAAATAATGCATGTATGTGATATGCAATTATGTATGTAATATGTGATATATGTGTAAGAATGTATTGTTAACTCAGCTGCTGCTCAGGATACACACCCCAGCCTTTCTTCTTCCTTAGCTACTGATAGGCACCCTACTGATACATTGTCTCTGAGCCCTTAGCTACCAGACTTCCTAGGTGAAGGGTCTCTCACGGGAAGAAGTAAATTTACATCTAAGGGGTTATTGATAGCTACACACCCTGCTTCCCACCTGCTTTCCTAACTCCTTTCTGTGAATTTGGGAGCCTGACTACAAACCTATATTATGAACCCACCCTTATCCTCAGGAAAGAGCAAGAAGACACCCTTCCTTCTGCCATGTGGATCCTGGTTCCTTTCTTCAGTGCTCCTGGTGTTCTGTCTGTCTCATGCTAATATCTTCTTGTCTGTCTGACCATGGCATTAATAAACTTTTAATAAACTCCATACCACCCAAAATTGTCTCAGTTTTTATTCAAGTTCCCTTCTCAGACCTTTCAGTCTGTATATAACATTACTGATTATTTAGGAATTATTCATGTTTGGCTCACAGGTGAGGAGCAGTGTCCATCATTAGAGGGGAAACAAAGGCAGGACCAGAAGCAGAGGCTGTGGAGGAATGTTTCTTCCCTTGCTTCTCATAGCTTGCTCAGGTATTATTCAGTTATCCCAGCCAGCACTGTTTGCCTGGTAGAGACACTGCCTAGTGGGATGGAGACCCCCCACATCAGTCATTAATTAATAAAATTAGCCATAGGCTTGCCTATAGGCCAATACAATAAAAATATTTTCTTACTTGAAGTTTATCTTGCCAGATAATTCCAGCTCATATCAAGTTGGCAAAAAACTAAGCAGACAACTGACCACTTATCAACTCACCACATAATTACTATTAAACCACAATCTCTCCTTTCTTGCTTATTCCCAAGATCTCATATTAATAGCAATACCACAATATAAAATACATTGTAAGATAAAGAGTCCCACACTCTTTAAAAATTCAAACATTTTAAAGGTTCAGTCTCCTTAAGATTCGAAGTCTCTCAACTGTAGGCTCCTGTAAAAATCAAAGTTTCATACTTTCTCTTGCAATAGGGAAGAAGTGGGCAAACAGTTACAATGAAAGTAAAAACCCCAGTCATCTCTAAAATACAAATAATTCAATGTTTAATGCCTGGGACTCTTGAACTTCGGGGCTCAAAAGGCCTTGGGTAGCTCCACTTCCCGTGCTATGCTGTCCACATCTATAGCTCATCTCCAGGACTCAGACTGGCTCTACTTTACAGATGTTACTGT
The DNA here is from genome assembly GCA_004025045.1 of Sigmodon hispidus. Taxonomy (NCBI): domain Eukaryota; kingdom Metazoa; phylum Chordata; class Mammalia; order Rodentia; family Cricetidae; genus Sigmodon; species Sigmodon hispidus. The sequence continues at coordinate 74,901 of PVIH01001036.1, forward strand.
TGGTGGTGATCTTCCCATGGTACTATTACCTCCAATTTGCTGGAGTCTCCATTACAACTGAGGTTATACTTTCACCTAGTCTTTCTCCCCAGATTCCAGCTCTGTCACACACTGCCAAGCCTTAGCTGCTTTCCATGACCCTTTCATGCCTCCAAAACCAGTACCACATGGGTAATTCTTCACATTACAAAGATCAGCTGCCAGTATGGGATGTAGTTTTACCTTCCCCTGGATCACAGACATCTTCTTTGTCCTGACCCCAAGAAAATACTCCTAGAAGATTTTACCTCAGTGATTCTTATTAATCACAGCTAATTTCTTAGTTCCAAAATCAACTGTCCCAGTAAAGTATAGACTATACTTTGTGGTTCTGGTCTCTTGCTGATTATAGCTGATTCTTTAACTCCAACTGAACAGACACTAAGAGTCATATTTCAAATACACCATACAAACTGTCCTAATAGTCTTTAAGGAAATCCCAAACTTCTCTTTGGAACATCATAAACCAGGCAGACCTTCATCACTTGTACTTTTCTAAATATTATTAAAGAACCAGCTTACCTCCATTTTAGGCTTAGAACTCATCTTATAGTAAAAAACAAATAATGTTAATTCCTGTTTATAAATAAACCTCTGTTTCTCAAGGATAGGGCTATGCCTCACCTGTAATCTTAAATACAAATGGTTCTGTGCTGCCTGTTCCAGAAATGGCAATCACATTTTTGTTTTAAAGAGTTGTTTATCTTGCAACTGATAACTACCTTGCAACAATATCTTTGTTTCTGGAGGGACAAAGCCCATTCTGTTTCCTTTCTTGGAAGGACCAGCTCTCCTGTAGCCCCAGCTATCTTGCCTACCAAATCCATCTGGAAACCTTCTACCCTTGAGCTATAAAAGCCTTGTCTTCCTCACATCTAATGTTGACCTCTTGAACCCCGTCTTAGAGGGAGATACTCTGTGTACACAAATTTAAAAAGCTTGCTTTAATTGTTTGCTGTAATTTATTTGGTCACAATGACTTGGGTTGGTGGTCTTTCTCCTTCTGTGTTTGGGATTAATAAATATCTCCCAAGTTCTCAGAATAGCTTGTTAAGCTCTAAGAACTCAAAGGTTTTTTTCAACCCTAAGATGCAAAAATTTTCATAATCTTCTTCAAAAGAGCAAGGTCAGGTCTGTCACAACAGAACTTTACTAATCTGGTACCTATTTCTGTCTTTCTTAAGATTTTACTGCTATAATAAATTTACCATGAGTAAAACCAACTTGAGGAGAAAAGGGTTCTCCTCAGCTTATAGTTTAGAATTTAGCATGGAGAAAAGCCAAAGCAGGAACTCGGGGCAGGAACATGGAGGCAGGAACTGCAGTAGAGACCACAGAAGAAATTATTCACAAGCTTGCTCAGTCTGCTTCTGTAAGCCCAGGGGTGCCAACACCTCACTATGTGGGGCCCTCCTTCATAAACCAGGCCAATATTTCATCAAGAAAATGTTCCCACCAACTTGCTTACAGGGAAATCTGTCTCAACTTGAGGTTCCCTCTCCTCAGTTCTAGCATGTGTCAAGTAGATAAAAACAATAATGACAATAAAAATCTAACAAGGACATTTTCCATCATCATCTCTAAGTGGTACAATAGCAACAGCTATGTGTTTAGTTAGCATTTACACTGTGCTAAGTCTCACAAGCCATTTGGAGATGATTTAAAGTCCACGAGTGAATATGTGCAGGTTCCATGTAAGCACTGTGTTATTCCATAAAGGAACAAGCCCTTGCAGATACCAAGAGCCCACTTTATATTTTAGAAAGCACAACTATAATGTCTACTGGGAAAAGTAAAGAGTATCTAGTCCCAGTGGGAATCTTTCTGGCTGAAAGCAGACTATGTCAAAAAGAAGACCTCAGGGATTTTGTGACCTGCTTTTAAGAGGAGAGCTCCTTTATACAGAAAGAATGTGGGTGGCTCCTAAACTGAATCCCCCAAAACACAATGATCTCTAAGCAGATAAAAAGCTTCAGAGATTTGTCTGGAAGTGAAACCCCAATGTCCTGGATTTTTTCCTGCATGATTGGTGGTTTAAACAATAGTGTTATACCTGGAGAGCAGCTGGTGCTTGTGGTCATAAATAGAGATTGGAGGCCATTGACAAATGGTTTTCCACCTTGGGACCCAGGTCTACCATTCAGGAGTCACAGTCACATGGGCCTGCTTGAGCCTCAGGGCTTGGCAGGGGTGAGCAGGCTTCTAGAAGCCTTCTGGGAAAGGAAAGTCTCAGGTTACACCGGAGGAGGGTGTGTGGAGGGGGCTGGGCAGAAACAGAGAGAAGAATGGTTCTTTTCAGGGCAGACACATGCAAACTGGCCCTGAGTCAACTTGCTTCCAAAAAGCCCGAGTGGCCCAATAACATTTAAAACTGTGCACACATTCAAAGCTACACTTTAATGTCACACAAGAACAGACAACCAATGCAATGACACTTTCATCCTCCACATGGGAGTGCCTACCACCTCTAGAAACTTGTCACGGCACTGCACAGTTAAATACGTGCTCATGAGTATGTATATATGCCCCCATGATAGCATGAATGTATACATGCTATGCCACTCATGAGCTTCTGCCCTGTTGTTAGAGTGCCCCATGATTGCAATTGATCTGAAGTAGGGCCATAAGCAGAAGTCAAGTGTAGGCTGGTTCTGAACAGGGTGACAGGCTCACATCTCCTTTTATGTCCTGTTGGTAAATGAAGAGCACTGTTACTTAGAAGTCATGTTACAGTGTGAGCCCAGCCACGTGCAGAACTATTCTTGTCTGACCTATCTATTCTTCCCTCTCTCCCTCCCTTCCTTCTTTTTCATTGCTGACCACACCCATGTTTTCAGGCATACTAGGCAGGTGCTGACCACTGCTACATTTTGAGCTTGCAATTTTTTAGCATTCCTTCTGAGAAGGCTGCATTTTCAAGGCCAAGGACAGGCTTGCTGCCACCCTGGTGGCGGTTAACTCTTCCCACTCTGAGCTTATCTGGAAGTGGATTCCACATGACACCCCAGAGAGAAAAGGCCATGAGAAAAAAATATCTGCCTCCCTCCCACAGGGCTGCTCCTAGGAGACCCAGCTGGCCTTGGGTCAACAGGACAGTTCCATAAATCTACCATTCCAACCACAGCCCTGGAGGACTCCATTCACCTCATAAAACCACTGTCTAACTAATAGCAGTGATGATCCAGGCTGGCTGGCAGTGTGGGAGGGGCCTGCTGATCCAAGCTGACTGGCAGTGTGGGAGGGGGCTGCTGGGTCACTCTGTCTATCTGAAGAGAAGATGGTAGGTCTAGGAGCCAGAGGCTCACTCTGAGGGATCTGCAGGCAGCGCAGGCTTGAATCTCCATCCCACTTTGTAAGTGAGAGGAACCAGGCTGGCAGAGCCTCCTTAAATACATTCCCAAGGAACCTGCATGGACTGACAGAAAGGACAAACCTTTTCTGTGTTTGGAACACTCAGGTTGCCCTTGATTTATACTAGCATCTCTCTCTCTCTCTCTCTCTCTCTCTCTCTCTCTCTCTCTCTCTCTCCTTCCTTCCTTCCTTCTTTCTCTCTTTCCTTCCATCCCTCCCTCTCTCTTACTTCCTTCCTTCCTTTCTTTTTTTGAGACAAAGTCTTTCTTGCTGTGTAGCCCAGACTTCCTGCATTAGCAATCCCCGTGTATAAGCCATCCCCATGCTGTGATTTCAGTCCTCTCTTTCAAGGCTGTAAGAGTTTTCGGGACCCTTGAGACTAGCAAGCAGGCCTGGGATCCAGGTGTTTCCAGACTGGAACTTTCTCCTGTTTCTCACACAGGCCCTAAGGTCAGGGCAGCTTCGAAGTTTAAGGAACTCCTCAGCAGCATGTGACTGCAGAAGTTTGTGCACCCCATTGCCAAGGCAACAGTGAGTGATGAGCAAAGGCAACAGGTAAAGCCCATGCAACCTGCTGCCCACCCACAGCAGGATCCCCACCCTGACTGAGATCATAGTCCTGGCAGGACCAGCAGGCACTGTGCAGGCCAGTGGGCTGATGCTCTCTTCTGGGAAGAATCCCAAAAAGCCCTGGAACAGGAGATGTAGAATAGATCCTAGGGCTTGGACAGCATGTACTACAGAAGCGCTGTGGGCATGGATATTCACTCCAATTTTGCCAATGCATTTCTCTAAAACTGGGACAGGTAAGGGTCCAGCTTTGATTCTTTCATGGTAAAATTATATAATGCATGATATAAAAATTGTCAGCTTTAGTATTTTCAGAAAAATGGCATTAGAAAACTCACACTGTAGTGTCTCCATCACCACTACCTATCTCCAGAGCAATTTTTGTTGGAACTGAAATGGTTCTCAGTGCCCTCTGCCCAGTCCCTGCTGCCCACCATTCTGCTTTTTCAGCCTGAGTTGGTTGGCTTCTGTGTGATGGTCTGAAGGTCTGTCCTGGCTGGTTTTGTGTGTCAACTTGACACGAGCTGTAGTCATCAGAGGAAGGAGCCTCAGCTGAGGAAATTGCCTTCATGAGATCCAGTTATAAGGCATTTTCTCAATTAGTGATCAATGAGGGAGGGCCCAGCCCATGGTGGGTGATACCATTCCGGAGCTGCTGGCCCTGGGTTCTATAAGAAGGTGTGCTGAGCAAGCCAGAGGAAGCAGTCAGTAAGCAGCTCCCCTATGGCCTTTGTATCAGCTCCTGCTGCCAGGATCCTGCCCTGTTTGAGTTTCAATCCTGAGTTCTTCCTTCAGGGGTGAAGAGCGATACTGAATGTAGTCCTAATAACCCCCTTCCTCACCAATGTGCTTTTCAGTCATGGTGTTTCATCACAGCAGCAGAAAAGAAACTAATGCACAAGTTAAACTCCAATGAGTGCCCTTATAAAGAGACCCATTGTCCCTTGAGCTGTGAGGCTACAATGAAAAGATGACCATCTTTGGATCAGAAAGAGGACCCTCACCTCTGTCAGTGGCTTAACCTTGGACTTTCAGCCTCTAGAAGACACAGCAGCTGTGTCTTTATGAGATAAGCTTTTACTGTTTACAAAGCCATCTGGCCTGTGGTATTGTGTTAACGAGACTCTGACCACAGTGACAACCACTTGACTGTGTAACCAGTCTTAGTTACAAAAATGTATCCTTTTGTAGCTGGCTAATTCACAGACTAGCATTCCTGAGGCTCCTCCTTACTGTAGCTCAGATTTCCCACCTGCTTCTAAGATGCCCTGCAATAGGTCAAAACAATCCTTTTATTGACCAATGATGCTCACAGAATATAGAAAGCCATCCCACATCCCCACCCCCACCTCACTTTTTCATTTCAAGACACGGTCTCGCTGAATAGCTCTGACTGTCCTGGAACTCTCCCTATAGACCAGGCTGGCTTTGAACTCACAGATATTGCCTGCCTCTACCTCAAAAGTGCTGAAAATAGAGTTATGCATCACAATACCTAACTTTTTTAAAAAAAATTTATTAGATGTATTTATTTTGTGTGTATGAGTTTGTAGGTACATCAAGGTATTGGATCCCTGAAACAAGAGTTGCAGATGGTTGTGAGCCACCATTTTAAACTGAACCCAGATGCTCTGCAAGAGTAACATGTGTTCTAAATGGCTGAGCCACTCTCCAGCCCCTAAGGTATCCCTTTTGGGGTCCAGATGGGAATTTGGAGAGTAAGCAGTTTTCCACAATCACCAAATGGGCAGATTTAAAAAGGGTTCTTTAACTGAGCTGGGAGAACAAAGTCTTTAATTCTCAGGTCTATACCTGGAAAATGGATCCTGTCTTCAGGTTAGTACCATCTACCAGAGGTGAGCCAGGAGGCAGATGGTACAAAAACCACATGGTAACCCATCAGTACTAGACAGACACACTATTCTGGGGGAGCACTATAGTTGATGGGGAGCATTATAGTTGAGGTAGCTTTGGTCCTCAAATGTTCCTGGAGCTGCTGGTCATGGTCCAGGTTGAACTGCCTTGTTGGATGTTTGAGCCTTCATTACAGGACAGGCTTCTGGTTCTAGACCACCATATAATATAATGTCCAAACTGGGACAGACACCTTTCAATATGACAGGAGGTTATCAGTGAATCCTGGAGCAGTAGGAAAGAATGATACAGCCTTGGGCAAGCTGGGATGAATAGGCTCTGCCTCAACACTCATGAGCTCCTACAAAGGCCCAAAGGATCCTTAACCAATGCCCTGGCTTAAATACCTGGGTGTCTCTAAGGGTCCCCAATGAGCTTCTTTCTTCCCACATGTGCCTGTGTGTTTTTATATGTTTGTTTTGACTCTAGTTGCAGTTCATTGATTTATAAGAGGAATATACAAAGCTTTCATTTTTCATACAATTTGCAAGGAAACAAATGCTCCCAGTAACCTTGGAAGTTATGGGTCATAGATAGAGATGATCCCAGCCTGGGACTTTGAAGCCCTGCCAGGGATAGAACCACCTGCTAAGCTTTAAGTTACCTTCCTCTTGAGTTCTTATAGGGGGACCAAGTTTGTGGAATGCACAGAAAATGAAGCACAAGGTATCAAATACAGTTTGAACAGATCCACCCTACACAAGGGCTATGGCTTTTAGACTTTGAGTCTGCAAACATCTTGGAATTTTAGCAGAGCCTTTGTGTTGTCTTAAAACCAGGACTCAAAGATGATTCCTAAAACTAGACATGGTAAAAGGGGTGAGTTATGCCTTATCAGATGCCTGTGCCAACCCTTTTTGTTTGAGACAGGGTTTCTCTGTATAACAGTCCTGGCTGTCCTGGAACTTGCTTTGTAGAGAAGGCTGGCCTTGAACTCACGGAGATCTGCCTGCCTCTGCCTCTTGAGTGCTGAGATTAAAGGGGTATGCTACCACTGCCAGGTTTATTATTATTTTTAAAAGGTGTGTGTGTGTGTGTGTACACACGTGCATGCATGTGAGAGAAAGTGTGCATGTGCACGCTTATGCTTACAAGTGTGCCAAATGAGTGCAGGTGCTTGTGAGGCCAGGAGAGGGCATCAACCCTCTGGAGCTGGAGTTACAGACTGTCATTAGCCACCTGACATGGGGCCTAGAAACTGAACCTAGGTTTTCTGCAAGAGTAGCACTGCCTCTTTGCTGTCCTGCTTCTTGATATTCTTGAGGAAGAATCTTCATCTTAAATTCTTCCTCCTTGTTGCCCATGTGCATGTTGCTTGCTTGCGTCCACCTGAAACCCTGTGGAGCAGAGGCCTCAGCTAGCCTCACTTTACTTTGAGAGTATTCTCTCGCAACATTAACTTTCTGGGAACACAGGCTCTCTTGTGTGCATGCTGGAGACTGTCAGCTTGCAGTTAGAGCTCAATAAATCCTGTGGCCTTAAGTTGTTCCCTCAGGGATTGCCGCCCACCTCATAAAACTATTACTTAATTAACTTCCACACAGTACAATTGGCAGCCTTTGCTTCTGGCCAGAGCTCCAGACCTGAGTGTGACCATGTGCTCTGGATGGTGGGCCCCTTAGTCAGAGGCAGAGGAGAGTTTCTTGGCCAGGCTCAAGAACTCTGCTCTGGGGTCATGGAAAAACTGCATGGTCATTAGAGGGACCCTCCTGTGCGGCTCAGTCAAAACTCAGGGTCCAGAGGCCTCTAGAGAGATTGTTTTTGACCAGTTGTGGTTTAAGCATATGATAGAATGAAAACTAAATAGCAAAGAAAAACTGTCTTTTGTAAGGAAAATGACAGTTCAGTAGTCGGTTAGAAATACTATTTAAAATTAGATTGAATAACCTTTATCCCACATGAGGCAGACCAGAGTGGTTTTCATTTGGAATTAAAAAAAAAAAAAAAAAGGAATAATTTGCATGTACATAGTACAATATGTTGGCAACAAGAACCAAGTTTAAACACAAAATTTATTTATGTTTTATATACACCTTGTAGACATAGCCTGCAGGTAAGTTAATGCAATATTTTAAATGATTTTGTGCATGAAACAAAGTTTTATGATGTGGAATTTTCCACTTGGGCTGTCATTTCAGCACGCAAAAAGTTTGGGATTTTGGAGCATTTTAAAGTTTGAATTTGGAAACTAAAAAATGTTCGCTCAACCTGTATGCTCTTTGCTTCCATACAAACTTTGAGCAAACTCTGCCATTCAGATCCCAGTCTGTTCTGGTGCCAGCCACAACTTCTGATTTCCATAGAGGTGGCAATAATTGACAATGAGGGCTGATGGCTTCAGATGACAATGTTCAAACCTCAACCAGAGGAAGATGCTATGTGCTTGATAAAGATAAAATTTGAGAGAGAGAGAGAAAAAAAAAACCCAATTATGTGATGACTGAAGGGGTTGGGAGCTGAGTCAGGAAAGGTAAATTACCACCATGACTGCCTCAGGTCATGCAATAGATACTTATTTTTCTGACAGTTGATCCTCAAGCCTGTTTAAAAGAAAGACAACAGGCTTGTGGGTGGTGGTGCACACCTTTCATCCCAGCACTCAAGAGGCAGAGGCAGGTGGATCTCAATGAATTAGATGACAGCCTGGTCTACAGAGTGAGTTCCAGGACAGCTAAGGTTGTTACATTGATGTTTCTGCCTGTCCTCCATAGGAGGTTCTTTACATCCATGAGGGTAATTCAGGACCCTTTAAATAAGCACCCTTCTTACCTGAAGACAACAAGTGTACAGGAGAAGACAGGTGCTTTGGATGTAGATATGCCAGACTATAGTCCTGTGCCTGATAAACCTGCTGGTCATGTGATGTAAAAATAATTTCTTCTCTAATCCTCAGTTCCTCAACTACAAAAGGGTCCTATACTCCCCACCTTGGCAGTGCCCAGATTAAGCAGCACACTGAGCCTTCCCGCCATCCACTTGATGCTCATGGCACAAATGTATTTGCTAATGATTTAAAATTTTTATGTCTTTAATTTTTATTTTTAAAACTCTGATTTCTCTTTAGCTTTATTTTATGTGCACAGAAATTTTGTCTACATGTAAGTCTATGTACCACTCCCTTGCCTGGTGCCTGTGGTGGCCAAAAGGCATTGGATCCTCTGGAACTGGAGTTACAGATGGTTGTGAACCATCATGTGGGTGCTGGGAACAGAACTCAGTCCTCTGGAAGACTTTATTTTTAATTGTGTGTGTGTTGTGCATATGAATGCAGTGCCCTCAGAGGCCAAAAGTATATCCCCCAGAGCTGTAGTAACAGGTGATTGTGACACCCTCCCCCAGTGTGGGTGTTGGAAACTGAAATGGGGTTCTCCTGCTGGGCTCTCTCCTTAGCACTGTCAATGACTATTTTTAATGGCACAGTAGGTGATTTCTTTCTCTTCATCTCCTGCATAGAGACATAATATTTCTTCTAGCCATGTTCTCTGTGGTACTTGGAAGGCTGAGGTGTTTATGCAAGGGAGAAGAACCATTGTCCTTAGGCAGTGGCTCTGTTAATGTTTTTGGTGAGACATGTGAATCCCCTCAAGTGCCCTGGATGGCAACCATGATGTGATGTGGCAATTTATGGAATCCTGGAGCATGCATCTGGGTGAAGAATCTCCAGATTGCCTTAAGAATCCTGGACCTGTTGCCTCCAGCCCTGGAAGCTGGAGGGAGTAGCTCTAAGCTCCACAGTCGGTGTATACCTGGCTGTTATCAAGTACCACTTTGATCCAGCGCTGCACAGACTAAACAAAGATTTACTGGACAACATGAACAAACCCCTTCCTCCCAGCCTTCACATCTGAAAGAGCCAGAAAGAAAGGGCCAGTCCCTAAGGGCTAAGCAGCTGGAATCCAGCACAGTGTGTTTGCCATCTGGCCTGTGGAGACACTCTGCATTCCCTTCCCTTCAGCTTCGTTTCTCCTTCAGTGCCTCACTGAGTTAAGCCAAAGAATTTTAGGTGGGAGGTTCCCACAGCACAGGTACCTGAAGAAAGGTAAGGGCAGTCCAGGTCTATCTTTCCAGAATTTCACACAGACAGCTACTCTCAGAGAAAGCTCAATGTTGTTGGCACAGAAGAACCTGGGTGGGCCAGGACTCCTAGAAAGACAGGGTGAGGCACCAACAAGACCTTAGCACAATAACCTGTTTAGTTGGTGGAAATCATTTTAAAAGAAAATGCAACCTGATGATCATATTACTTTAAGGTACTATCTTGCTGTGACACTCAGGCTAGCCTTGAACTTGAAATTCTCCTGTCTTTTGGGATGACCACATCTGTCTTCCACAGCCCTCAAAGATCCTACTGAATAAAGACTAGAGGCAGAATGGATAGGAGAGGGGGATAAAGGCTGAATTATAGATATCAAATTACATTTGGATTGGGGGGAATCTAGTTTCTATGCATGGCAGAGTAAGAACAGACAGGATGCATCAATTTACTACATATTTCTAAGAAATAAACAGTGGGAATATGAAGGATATCAACAGAGAAGCATGATAAGTACAGTGGATATGCTGAGGGTTTGGATCCCGGGCTCACACTCTGCACTCTACCCACAAGTAAAATGACTATGAGTTGCTTTGGAAACTCTTCGCTAATGTTTCCAAGGCCACACAGCAAAGGGAGACCAGTTATTCAAGGAAATCTATGATGATACAGGAAGAGCAAGACTTTGGTATTGCAGCCATGACTGGCTCTAACTCTCTCTCTCTGTTTAGCTCTGAGATGGTTGAACCAAGATGTTGGGATGTAGTTTGCCTCAAACTCTGATTTAGAAGATGAAGTCTCTCTTCCTCATAAGGCCTCTCATGAGGCTGCCATCTAACAGACCACAGGACAAGAATATAAAGGCCTATTGTCCTGTTCTCATTTGTCAGTAGGGCAGAGCTTCCAACAGAAAGAACAAGCTAGGAGATCAGACAACGCCATCTCTTTCTGTACCTGTGGGGCATCACTTCAGAATGTGGGATCAGCCACAGAGAGCCCATCAGTGTGGTGGTATATAAGCCAGGCAGTGGGGGTATATACCATTAGTCCCAGCACTTGAGAGGCAGAAGGAGGAGGATCTCTGTGAGTTCAAGGCCAGTCTGATCTACAAAGCAAGTTCCAGGACAGCCATGACTGTTACATAGAAAACCCTATCTCAAAAACAAAACAAAAAAGCTGGAGAGATGGCTCTGCCTGTCATATTCTAGACTAATTTTATTAAATATACAATATGTCACCACACATCAGAGGACTCAGGAAGGTTCAAGGGCCTTATGCACAACCTCTGACCAAATGCAAACTAAACAAGATTACTCTGACCCCAAGTAAACCAAGGGCAACCCAAGGAACCTAGGTGCAGAAAATCACTCTTGGTTGTTTGGGAACACCTTTTCATGAAGGATAACCTGGGAGCTGCCAATCCTGGTGGAAGACAAATCATGACCACAAACTCACACACCGTGAAGGCAGGATCTAGGCTACACTCAGGGCCCTATGTGAAACAGAGAAAATGGAATTGGCTATTTGAGGCTGACAGGAGGCCTGAAATCCTAGCTCCTCAGTGGACACCTTATTGGACAATTTGGTGAGACAAATAAAAGGTAATAAATGGAGCTGGGAGTATAGCTTAGTGTCTGTGAGGTTCTAGATCCAATTCCCAGTGCTGAGAAAGAAAGAAGGGAAGGAGGGAGGGAGGAATGGAACAGGAAAGATCAAGCTTGTCTTGGCTTACTCAGCCCTTTTGGTCTCCTTTGGCCCATTTTTATCCTGCTATGCATATTCTGCTATATGCAATTCATTTGAGATTCATTCATTCCACTAGCAAAGGAATCAGTGAGTTGCTGAACACTGTCTGGATACCACACACTATTCTAGGCTCTAGGGATACACTGTTGGACAAGATGAAACAGTACTTCCACTCTTTGTCTTCATATTCTGGTTAGGAGAACTAGATGTTAAACAAGAGAAATAAGTGGAATCGATGTCTGTTAGGCTGATGCATGGTAGCAAGTAAAATGAAGGTGTTGCAGATGGGAGTCATGATTGCGTCTTTGAGTACAGTTCCCAAAGGTGGGGAATGAGCAACATAATGCTAGGACAAGGCCTCAAAGGCAGTGGGAACAGCAATGCAAAGGCTCCAAAGAGGGACCATGCCTGGAAGGTCTGAGAAGAGGCAAGAAGAAGGCACAGCGACTAGGAAAGACTGAGAGAGACCAGCATAAGATAGGAGATCAGAGGGTGTCAGCATCAAAGCATAGGCTTTTGGACCATTGTAAGGTGGTCTTCTGCTTTTGTAGTGTGGATTGTGGGAAGCCAATGAGAGCGTGAGCAGTGCCGTGACATGATTTCATTAGCCATCTCATCAGAGGTCCTTTGGTGCCTGTGTGAAGCTGAGATTGAAAGGAACTCAGATGAGCCAGGCAGACCAGCTGGAAGGCTTCATCAACGTCTCAGGAGAAAAGAAGACAAAAGCTGACCCAGGGTTGGAGCAGTATGTAGACCACTTTGAAGGTGGACCACATGGGATTTACATGGGAACTGGCTGTGAGTCCAACAGCAGAGCCACAGGGCTTTATCCTCAAACACGGAAGCATCTTCTTAAGTCTCATCCCACAAAGCAGAGATCTGAAAGAAACTTCACATGATCACCAAGACCTTGGTTTAAAAAGAAAGCCAGTAACACTTCTGGAGAAGGCGGTGTCACATACTCTTGGCCACTCTGATGCCTCTGAGTGGCCTGTGAAAGTCCTGAACACCTGTTGTGTCCATCTTCTTTATTCAGTCTGAGTGAGAACAAACTGATTAGGAAAACTGGGAATGTTCTAGTCTGTGCCTAGCCTTCTTCCTGTTCTTGACCTTGGGTAGGGAGCTAAGGAGACATCTCACCATATTTCTATTTGGACAAAGGACTTTCCATGACTGCTCTCTTCTCTCTGCTGAAGACTGTCACCAGACAAAGGACTCCCTCAGCCACTGCAGGTGTTGGGGCAGTCCACCAGCATGGGCCAAGGTTGCCCCCTGCTGTCCTAGCTCTGCTGGGCCCTTGTAGTTCTTAGGGTTTCAACTCTGATCCCCAGATGCCACAGAACCTTATTAGTACTTTCTGATTCAGCAAAGCTGATGTCCAGGAAGGAAATACACAGTAATTAATACTCTATTTTAAAATTTCTAGCTGTCTAGCTTAACTGATACTTTTGACATGTGCTGCATAGTTATAATTTTGTGGACTATCTTCCAACCTTCAGCAGGACTAAAATTCTTCTAGGCACTCATGCAAGGAATACTGACCCTCACAGTGTCTCCTCACACGCTTAAGCTGAGTTCCCATTACATTTCATGATGCTTCCTTCAGTACTTGTCTGTGGGTGGAGGAGTGTTTTGATGGTCTTGGTGAGAAGCCTCTAAGCCTCAGTAAAAAGTTAATTGCATGGTTTTGGTGGCTGGATGGGATTGGACCACTTTGTGAATCGTGAGGCACCAACACTAAGCAGAAAGTGGAGAATTTGGTGGTGGAAGTCCTCCTGAAGAAGGCCACTCATTCCAGTTACAGGGCAGTTGAGAACTTCCTTGAATGCCATCGTCAGCTCTAGCTGGGGCATCCCAGCTAGATTCATCAATGTGGCTGATTCATCAATGCCACATCCTTCAGCTGAGGGACTAGAAGAGATTGATGGGAAAGGCATCCTTCCCAGCAGCAGAACCTCTGCACATCCACAGTCCGGAAACATCTGGCTTTTCTCTTTCTTTACTGTATTATGATTGGAACGGTTCTTCCTTGGTGGTTTCTTCGAGCAAATTGTTTAGGTGGGTGGTTCAGTGCTCTTCAGTGACGCCACTCTTTTCTGATCAAGGCTGTTCTGTGCAATGTGTTTTCCTGTGCAATTCATTTTCTTGTATCTGAGACTTGAAGTGAATTCTATACTGTTGAGATGCATTTATATTGTGAAGTTGAGAAAAGGGCCTCATTGCTGCTTTGAGCACCCATGAGTCTATCTGCCATAGCTGTTTCTGGGAATGCCAGACCCCTAACCATAGTCTAGGTGTCCTGTGATTACAAGGCAGGTCTTGGGCTGGGAAAAAATACCTTCAGAATCTGGCCAGAGAAGCTTTGCAGAGCCAAATAGCAGGACTTTTTATAAATAGTGTTTGCTGATTTTGGCAAACTCTTTCCCGTCTAACACTTAGTACATGTACAAATAATAGAATGAGCTGGGACAGGAGAGCAAGTGTTTCCTGGTGATACAGTAAGACTTCATTGTTTTTGCTATGACAAGAGGTAACTCGGTGTTTGGCTCACCATGTGTTGTTTTAATACCATGTTTTCCCTGTATGAATCAATGGTGCAGAGATAGGAGTGTGGCCCATGGTGATGTAGTCACATCGTCGTTGAGAACTGAGACAGCATATATATGTATATATATGCATATATATGTGTGTGACAGAGAGGGGAAGAAAAAGAGAGAAAGGGAGAGAGAGATCAATCGGACTTTTTGTGATTGTTAAAAAAGGAAATGGTGAAGTGGAGAAAAGAGATTGGCAAATAACACACAAAGCATTTTATCTCAGTAATACAGAGTAAATTTTAATCAAAATAAAAGACACAGAATCTTGTTTTTTAAGATCTAGTGAAACTAGATTTCACTTAGGAGTAGAATAGCACCCCATAGGCTCAAATGAAGAAGGTGGCTTATGCAAAGGTGAACAAAAAAAAAAGAGGAAAAAGACAAAACCAACAGAACTGTCAAAACATGGTGAAAATTTTCAGTGATGTCACAGATGTGAAGTTGTCCTTGCCTATATTAGTCACAGAGTTGTCCTCCCCCAAGGAATCTTCAGGAAATATTTACGAGAAATGTAGATTCTGGGACTTGCTCTGAGGATTTGGTTAGTTTCCATTTAAAAATGTTTTCATTCATTTTTTTTTTTTTTTTGGTTTGGGCACATAAACTAATGTTTCAAATCTCATGCGTATAAGTGTCTGGACTGCATTTATATCTGTGCACCACAAACATACAATACATAAGGGCACTGGCTGTCTTAGAATTAGAGTTACAAATAGTTTTGAGCCATCATGTGGGCTCTGGGAACCAAACCCTGGGCCTCTGCAAGAGCAGCAAGTGCTCTTAACCACGGAATTATCTCTAGCCTGTGTTTTCCATTAGTAAAGTAATTTTAGACTCCTATGCAAATTGCAAAATCAAAAGAGAAAATTCTTTAGCAGCTTGTTCTAATGCTGACACCCGATCATCAGAATCACAAGAGTCAAAAGCATGAAGTTAATATTAATAAAAATGGCCTGTGTTGCATGTTATTGTCATCATTTCTTGTCTGTTGCTGTGCTAAAAATAACTTGGCAAAAGTAACTTAAGAGGAAAGGGTTTATTTCAGGTCATAGTTCCATCATTTAGTCACAGCGACAGAAGCCTGAGGGAGCTGGTCATATTGCATTCAGTCAAGAAGTCAAGAGCGACAAAGGTGTACTTACTTATGCTCAGCTTCTTTTTTCCATTTTATGCAATCCAGCATCCCCTGCCTAGGGAATAGCACTACCTACAAGTAAGATGGGCTTTCTCACAGCCACTAGCATCATCAACGTAATTCCCCAAAGGCATACCCAGAGCTATGCCTCTCAGATGATTCTAGATTCTATAAAGCTGACATTAACATTACAACCCACTCCTTGTCAAATTGACACCAAAACACATCACTTTTAAGCCATAATCTTCCATGACTTGTCCATAGGCATGGGATCGTGTTATAATGTAAAAGCATTTAGTCCAATGTTAAAAGTCTCAATAGTCTTTAACAATTTCTACACGTTAAATAGTCCAAAGTCTCTTAACTATAAGATTCTTCCTATAAATAAAAACAAGTTACATACCTCTAACAAACCTTGGCACAACAAACATTTCTGTCCCCCAAATGGAAGAACTGGGACACAATTACAACAAAGCAAAACTAAAACCCAGAAAGGCGAACACTAAACCTTGCTACTCCATGTTCAGCATGTTGGACTCATACTGTGATGTGGGCTCCAAATGGTTAGGAAGTCCCCACTCCAGCTCTGCCACTCTCTCGCCCAGGTCAGCTCCGCTCCAGGCCACATTCTCTTTGGTGGATGTCTGGCATTTCAAAATTCTAGGGTCTCTATTGGACTTGAAGCTTCCCTTTCATAATTTCATAGAATGACTTCGTGGGCCCTATTTGCAGGGGCTTCAACCCTCCATACACCCGTCTGCAGCTGCTTTCCATGACTCTTTCAGTCTTGCATTTTTAATGCCTGCAAAATCAGGACCATGTGGATGATATTGCCAGGTTCTGCTGCCAGCTCAAGATGTAGGAAGGCCCCGGTGGAGCACATCTGCATCTGCTTCTGGATGCTGACCCTGCAGAGACACTTTCACAGGTAGGTGCTTTCGAATGGCAGGAAGTCTTTTCAGCTTAGGCTTCCATCATTTAAAAGAATTTTTACCAGATGAAGCCCCTGACGGTTGAGGTTTTACCCTCTTGACATATTTCTTGTTGTCTCATTGCATCACAATGGGTTTCTCTTTGGTTATACTTATATCTCATGGTCACAGCTGCTTGCCTGGCATCAGACTGAATATTCTGCTTTCCAGAAATATTCTCTGGCAAACGAACTAGTCCATCATCTTTTCATTTAGTGTTTCTCATGTTCTTAGGACACAGGCAAAATAAATCTGGATTCTTGACCAAAATATCACACAAAGAGCCCCAGTCTAGTTCCTGGTAGAGTTGCCCTTTAAAGCCTAATGTGCTTCCACTGTCCACATGTTTTGAGCATTCATGTACAATTTAAGTTTATTGAAAGTAGACTCTGGGAATGATGAGACCTTACTCGCGTCTCAAAATTCCCTTGTTCTGGCCCCTTGTCTCTGTAGAAGAAAGAGGGGGGAAACAGCAGTTAGAATACATACTGGAGAACAACTAGAAGGTGATCCATTTCCAAAAAGGTTCATAGTGTTTACACCATGGTTTACAAATGACCATGGTGAGAAGGGGCAGCTGGGAGCTAATCCATGGAAAGAAACTCAGTTAGGAAATCCAGTTGACTTCTTTAGCTTCCCCAGTGAATTTCTGTTGGATTTTGTAAGCTCTGGTTTGGATGACATCACCTTTCTTAGCAGTGGTATTGGCTAGATATTATAAATTGATTTAATGATGTTCTGTTATGCATCTGCTGCTTGTAATTGCTACTTGGTATTTATTGTTTTGTGCTGCTTGCTATAATATTAATAAGCACACTCATTCAAGTCCAAGTGTGGCTATTTAGATTATCCTTTGGACCATACAAACCACACAAAGCAAATGGATTGTTATCCCCCAGTCAGAGAACCTGACAAAAAACAAGCATTGTGTATCTGTAAAATTATCAAGCTTTTCAGTGTAAAAGGATTTTTCTTAAATCAGTGAGATGAAAACATTGCTTCCTGGTTGGGGGGGGGGGATGATTATCTGGCAGTGTAAACATGGGCTTGAAGTTGTCGGCTTGGTTTCCAGAAGTGCTAACTCTCCCACAGTTCAAGAAGACATTTATAGAACCATAAATTCACATCCTCAAATACTGTTTAAAAAGTCTCTTGGTGACTTTAGTACATCATAAATGTCTACATTAAACAGCTTCAGTGTTTCTGAAATAAAAAAAAAATACAAATGTGTTTAGGATCAAATTGAAAATTAAGTTGCAGGACCTTGAAAAGTATAAATTCTAACAGTATCATTTTCATTTTAGTTGAATAAGTATTTTTCTTGTGTTCGGTATGTTTTGAGCACCAGTGTAATTATTTCTCTTGTGATTTTGTCTGGCTACATATATTCTAAACCATTAGAAACTGAGGCTGAAGAGAGGGCTCATTTGGTAAAGTACTTCCGTGTGAAGACCTGAGTTTAGAGCCCTTGAACCTGTAGAGTTGGGTGTGGAGACATCACTTGCAGGAAGGTAGAGACAAGAGAATTCCAGGCACTTCAGCTGCCAACTAACTAGTTAATCATTGATCTCTAGGGCTTCTAAGACACCCCATTTCAAAATATAAAGTGGAGAGTCATACAAGAAAACATCGACCTCCACACACACACATGCATATGCCATGCACACCACACATACACACATGCACACAAATTAAAAATAAAAACTGTGAAAAGTCATTATCACAATGACCTTTAAATTACAACCATGGTAGAATTTTATGGAGACTCTGATTTTAAAAATGCACAACATTTTCATTTAGTTTATCTTACTGCAACTCCTTACTCTGAATTTCATTTATTATCTTAGAAACCTTATTCATCACATCTCAGTTCTCCATAAAGTTCTCCCTAGTAACTGTTCAGCCTGTACCTCCTTCATCCAACTCTTGTCTGAGCAGATGCAGATCTGGCAGACCTAGCAGTTGGAGTGATTAGAAAGTCCTTTCTGTCAAGGCCAAGACCAAGTCCATTTTCACAAGGCAGCTTAGCACGTCCAACTGCTCTATGCAGTTACAGCTAACACAGCGTGATTTCACATCTGCTGCTGGCTTACCGTCCCTGCTCTGTGTTGGGATGAGCCTTGTGGAGTTTTATGAGGAAAACAAGTGCTATTTATGCAACATATCAGCCAGAGACCAATCAAGAAGCTTCTGACCATTCTGAACAGGGAAGGCTCACCATGAAGAGTTAGTAACTGTGAGGGGTGTGGAGCGTCTCTGCTTTCTCGGGCAGGCTATAGAGGGTGAGTTTGGAGTTGATGACAAGCTGGTATCATGGGCATGACATGTTTAGGAGGTTTGAGGTCATTCCAGGATGGCATTCCTGAGCTTGTCCTGGGTCTCTGCTTCATTCTATGCTGAGTTCTTGGCCAGGAGGGAAGCCTATGGGATAATCAGATGTTCATATCAAGAGAAAATGAAATAACTCAAGGCCTTAGGTGGTAGATGTCAGGGGAAGAGTTTGGACCCACATCCTTTCATTTCATAACCCTGCCTGCTTCATACCCAGCTCGATGATCTTTCAGAAGCCAGCTATAGGAATCTTCATAAAATGAGCTAAGGCTTTGTACTGCTGGGACCAGGTAACCGTGAAGGCCAAGTGAGAGAGAACACATGAAGGTAATATGCATATGTGAGCACCGATTTGGATGTTAAGCACTAGTAACTCGTTGACCTTATGTTTGCACAGAGAATTAGTTCCAAGACCACCCTTCCCACAGACACCAAATCTCGGGATGTTCAAGTCCATTTCATCAATGGCAAAGTATTTTCATAGCTCCTACTCCAGACTGTCTTCAGATGCCCAGATGGATAGTGTAAATATCAGATGGGTGTCATGCCGTAGTTTAGGGGATGGTGATAAGTGTTCCATCCACCCAGTGCCAATGCATTTTTTTCTTCCTCAAATATCTTCTCCTTAATTTTTTAGATTTGTGGACACAATAATGGATTTCAACACAGCATCTCCGTCTTCAGTGTCACATCGTTGTCACCCATTCCCTTCTCCGTCTGCCCTCCTCTGTCTAGCGAGTTCCCCTGCCAGCCTCTGCTTTCTCATTATACCTGCCTCACTATGTTCGTGTTCCCCTGCCCTCAAGAGGTTTTCTTCCCTTCTCATGACCCTCTCCCCAATTCTGTAGCCTACAGACATATACATGTGAAAACAGACACAAACACATAATTTTATTTTTTTTAAACCACAAGAGAATTTGTATTTTGATAAGTGAAAAATTCTCTTAACAAAAAGCATGTCTCAGCATAAATGTAGTTACAAAAATACTGATGCAATAAAGTGAGTTCTTGCTTCGACAAGGCTTCCTACTCAGCATGTGATTTCCCCTGGTGGCTAGTAGGTTCTGGGTCGTTGACACCCATCAACTTGCTCCAACCCTAGGGAGAGGCAGGCTGGTCCAGATTTCCCTCTGCCCTATCTGCCAGACAGAAAAAGAGTCTTAGTGGCTAATTGATGTTGGAGTACCTGGTCCACTGTGTGTGGTATCTTCCCTGGGTAGGTGGTCCCAACTGCATCAAAAGCAATGGGGAACAAGTCAGTGGGTATCACTCCTTCATGGCCTCTGCTTCAGTTACAGCCTCCAAGTTCCTGCCTGATCCCCTGGTCTGTCCTCCCTTGATGATGAACCATAACCTGTAAGCTGAGATAAATCCTTTCTTCTCCAAGTTGGCTTTAAACAGTGTTTTATCACAGGAACCAAACTAAGGTAATATATAAATTTATATGACTACATGAAACCTACAAATGAGAGAAAATACACAATATTTATCTTTCTGAAACTCAGTTTACTTAATATGATTGTCTCCAGTTCCATTTATTTATCTGAAAATGTCATAACTCCATTCTTCGTGATTGAAAATATCATGTATATATTACTTATATGTGTATTTTATATCATATTTTCCTTACTCAGTCATCTGTTGATGGATACCTAAGTTGTTTTCATAATGTAGCTATTATGAATATGGCTGAATTAAAAATTGGCATGCAAATATGTCTGCTATATATTAATTTGGAATCTTCTAGGTATATAGCCAAGAGTAGTATAGCTGTATCATGTTGTAGGGTATACTGTTAGTTTTTTTGAGGAAACTCCATACTGATTTCCACAGTGGCTATACTGGTCTACATTATCACCAGCAGTATATAGGGCTTTCATTTATCCATATCCTTACCAACATTTGTTATTTTTATTAATGATGGCCATTGTGACAGAGGTAAGAGAGATATCAATATCATTTGCATTTGCATTAATTTGCATTTCTCTGATAAATAGTGAAATCAGACTTTCCCCATATTTATTAGCCACTTTTATTTTATTTTGAAAGTTTGCTCATTTCATTAGCCCATTTTAATAGTATTGTTTAATTTCTTGCTATCTAGTTTTTTAAAAGTTATCTACATATTGTAAATATTAATCTGTGTCAGACATGTTGTAGGACTATGTTCTGGCACGTATTTGTCCCTCCTACTGGTTTAATTGGCCAGAAGGCAGACAGGAAGTGTGGGTAAGGGCTACCAGACTAAGAAAACTTTGGAAAGAGGAAGAGCAGAGCAGAGATATTATGAGCTTTGACTAGAGAGTAAGATCTAGTGGAACACAGGTAAGTCACGGGCCACACAGCAGGACAGATTAATGGAGAGAGATTAAGATGAAAGAGCTAGCTAGCAATATGACTGAGCCATAGGCCAATCAGCATGAAACTAATGTAAGCTTCTGTGTGTTTCTTTGGGACTTTGGGACTGCTGGTCCAGACCTCAGGGCTATACGGTGCCAAGCAGCTATGGGCAGGTCCAGATCTTGGAGCTAGTCCCGGCCAGAAACTTCGTATTACATAGCTATATTGGTATAAAGATGCATTTCTAAAATCAAATAGAAAAAGGAGATAATTTATTCTGGAGCCAAATATGAGTAACCATGGCCTGAGTCAGATTGTCCCAAATACCATGTCTAAATGAGAAAAGAGTTTCATGAAACTTTTAATAACAGAATAAAGAAAGTCTTAAACAACATACTTCACAAATTCAGCTGTGGGTCCGTTAGGAAGGGAGGTGAGAGTAAACCAGGAAAACGTCATAGGCCTTGGATGCTATCTAATAACATTCTTCACTTTTACAAGGATAGTGTGTCATACACAGAGAAGGGCAATAAACGGCTGTGTAAGATGATAAAGATGGCCCAACGCAGTCTGGCGTTGGGCCTGCAGAAATTCAGCTTCTCCACAAGTACTGAAGTCCCAGTCACTCTGTCTTCCCAGGAGCTCTGGTTAACAGTAGCAATGATTTCCTCCCATTCTGCAACTGCCTCTTCACAGGATTAATTGCTTCCTTCACTACACAGAAGCTTTTTAATTTTATGAGGTCTAATTTGTCAGTTGTTGGTCTGATTTCCTGAGGCACTAAAATCTTGTTGAGAAAGTTCTTGCTTATGCTTGTATCTTCATGAATTCACCCTTTTTCCTTTTTCGGTTTCGGGCCTCCCATCAAAGCCTTTGATCCATTTGTCTTTTTTATAATGTGTGCTTTTGGCATCTTTGTCAAAAACCATGTTATTATACCTGCACTGGCCTCTTATCTAGGAGTTCTATCCCACTGACCAACCTGTCTCATGAGCTGGTACCATGTTGCTTCTCTGAAGTCAGGTGAGACGACCTTCTGCTTCTTTATTCTCCCCCAGGATTGTTTTCGCTGCGTTGTGAAATAGTTCACACATTTGTGTCTCTTCAGCAGTAATGACTTTTGTCAAAGGGCCTTTCTGCTTCTCCTGATATGATCACAATTTTGTCAATGAGTCCATTTATGTGATGTGTCATATTTACTGATTTTCATTTGTCAAATAAGCCCTGAATCTCTAGAATGAAGTCACCTTGATCATGATAAATGAGTTATGTTTTTGATGTTCTCTTGAATTTGATTTGCCAGTACTTTCTTGAGACATTCTGAATCTATGTTCACTGGGAGCTTGGCCTGTGTGTGCATGCGTGCATGCGTGTGTGTGTGTGTGTGTGTGTGTGTGTGTGTGTGTGTGTGTACACAGGTATGATGACACTAGAAATACACTAATAATAGACAAGAAAGAGCTCTTAGGTGATAGGAGACTCGTGGAATAGTACTTGTAATGGGAAAGTCAAAGCAAGGATTGTGAGGAGAAGGACTAAGGAGAACAGGATATATGGTTAGAAGAGCATTGGGGCAGGAGATTAAACCAGAAGACAGAGTGTGGCATAGCTTCAGAATGGCAGAGTGGAAGCCATTACTTTGTGTGGTAATGTAACTGGACTTTTTCCATTGGGACCATCGGCTTCCCAATAATAACACAGAGGCTAATTATTAATTATGAAATTTTGGTCAATAGCTTAGGCTTGTTTCTAACTAGCCCTTATAACTTAAATTAACCCTTATCTTTAAACCTATATTATAGACAGAATTATTCAACTGCAATATATCATATAAGGATTAGTATTTATTATGGAGTTATAGAAACACTCACAAATTAGACCTTAAGACAATTCTTGGAGAGTGAATTGTTCCATGATGGATGATTCAATTCTCCTGAGGAAAGCAGGAACCAAACAAGAAGGGGAGTCTGGATTCCTGGATCTCAAATAATTCTGGCCATGCCCCAGCAGGGTCCAGATTCTTTGAGGCCGCTAACACTTCCTTGGGTTACATCTGAATCCCATTACACTATATTCTTTTTATGTGTCTTAGTTATCTTTATTTTGTAATGCCTATGCTGCTTGTTCTTCCACCCTGGCATTGCATCACTTCTTCCCAGTGTCCTCTGTGCCTGGAAATCCTACTTAGCTATTGACCATTCAGCTTTTTATTAAACCAATCACAGTGACACATCTTCATCTGATGCAAAGGAATATTCCACAACATGCTAACATTAAAATTATTTTAAATAAAATTATCAAATGGCAGAAAACATTTTTTAAAAACATGAAAAAAGTCCGGCAGTGGTAGTTCACACCTTTAATCCCAGCATCAGGAGGCAGAAGCAGACAGATCTCTGTGAGTTCAAGGCCAACCTGGTCTACAGAGAAATTTCTAGGGTAACCAGGGCTACATAAAGAAACCCTGCCTGGAAAAACCAAAAAACCAAAACAATAAAAACCCATCAAAATAGAAAGGGATTATTTCATACTCTGCATACTATAAAAGGACAAAAGTAAACACCAATCAAGCTATAGACCTTGCCATCTACAATGGTGACCTGCATGTAAGATGTCCTATTCATCAGTGCTACAAAGCCTGTGCATAAAACAAACCAATATCTGATTGAATTTAGGGTTCACTCTTTGAGGTGAAACCCATCCCCAACACTGCTCACACAGCCAAGAATAAAGTCCAGTATTGCAGGAATTCTATTGAGTATTATAATAAAAACCTGGAGCCTGGAGATATTGGGGAAAAGCTGAAATATCAGAGAGATAGGGAACAAACCACAGCCAATTCTTACCCACCCAGCTCAGGCTAAACAGGGTAAGTTCTATTTTCATGAGTCCTCAGTCTGACTAGTCTCTCAGAAAGAATGTTGAACTTCTGCCTTAAATTTCTTTCCCCACCCAGCTATTTTACTTCTTGATTCAACTCTCTTAAAGCTAGGATTAAAGGTGTGAGCTACCACTGCCTGGCTGTTGGGCCTTGAACTCACAGAGGTCCAAAGGATCTCTGTCTCTAGAGTGATGGGATTAAAGGTGTGAGTCACCACTGCCTGACCTTCCTGGCTTGCCCTATATGTCTTTTGCTTATATATTATGGTTTCAAATTTTGTGTTCTTAGGAATTTCTGTGTTTGCCAATGCATGTGTGTCTTCATCTTTGTGCGTTTCTTGTGCTTTTTCTGTTTGCTTGTATTTTAACTTACTTTATTATTGTTTTTCTTTTATTAGGTACCTGTCTGTTTTCTAATGAGAAAGATTAATAAAGGGTATGGATTTAGGTGGGTGGAGATGTGGGAAGAATATAGGAAAAGTAAGGTAGAGAAGCCATAATCAGAATACATTGTATGAAAAAATATATTTTCAATTTAAAAAAATACTAAAAAGAAAAATAAAGAGTCAATTCACAGTTTGATTGAAGTACACTATATACATGTAGGAAAATTTTTGAAATCCATCATTTTGTATAATTGATATTCACTAATTTAAAAAAAAAAAACCTTTTTTCTTTATAAAGTAAACTACCTTGGACATTTTATCATGGCAACAAAAAGCCAGTAAGCCACTTCTTCTTTGTGTCCATAGCAAAGGTTTTATAATCTTGAAAAAGGCAATCTGTAGCTTTCTTTTACGGGAAGGCAGGCCTGGAATGAGATGGCTGGATGGCTTATCTATGGAATCTCATGATGTCCAATGCTGTAAGGTCATGTCCTGATTGGCTAGTAGGAAAGGGGACTATGAGTAGACTCAGCTTCCAAATAAACCTTCTGCCATCAAGGCAGCTCTATGTTGAGAGCCATGTTTATAGGCCTCTATTTCCCTCCTGTTAGTTAGCCATTTACCAGTAATTACATGACTTACCCTAGGTTGCCAGGAATAGCTTTATCTTCCTGTCAGAAAGGAACGCCTGTGTAAACAATCTACACTTAAGACATTCCACAATTAGGTTGCATAGCAACCCTTCCCCATGATCCTCTGCCCTGCCAACCTCCTTCTTTACTATATAACTCCCCCACCCCACCGCCGAGAAAAATGAAATTTTGCATCTCGATCAGAATACTGTCTTGCTGTCAGTTTTCGTGTCTCTTACCCCTTTCATTTCTCCCCTCTAGGTCGCGGGTCCCCGTTTTCTCGTCCTGCTGGTTGAGACATCACACAAGCAATTCTCACTATTTTTTCACCAACAGGCTTTATGTGGGAACAGAATTTCTCTTTCCCTTCTAGGATCAATGATTTTAAAGTGATAGACGTGGAGAGTGAATTATATAAAAATAAAACATAAACCAGGGGTGGTAGTACACGCTTTTAATTCCAGAATTTGGGAGACAAAGGCAGGCAGATCTCTGAGTTTGAGGCCAGCCTTGTGTACACAAAGAGTTATACCAGGTCATCTAGGGCTACCTTGTAAAGCTATATCTAAAAGAAGAAGAAGGGGAGGGAGCGGGAGTCGAAGAAGGGGAGGGAGCGGGGAGACACAGGACGAGAGCGGCGAGAGAATAGAAAAGAAAGAAAAGCAATTATTTTTTTTTTTGAATCATTTTTAGATCATTTATAATACCAAATACAACATAAATATAGTACACATTGTTATTATGCATAGGGCATTATTCAGGGAATAATAACAACAATAAAAGGTTCATTTTCAATACACATTTGAGAACTAAAAAATTTGTCAAAGTAGAGTTTATGAAAGTGAGACTTCAAATATGGAAAGGTTGTGTGTACATCTATTTTCCTTTTTTCCATAAGAAAGAAAAAATAACCAATTTTAAATAACTTTTGGGTTTTTGGTTGTTGTTAATATTTTCAATGGTCATTTTCTTTGGGGTAGAAGAAAAGCAATTATTTAAACACCAGATCCTGGGGCAACCCATCTGGTCTCTTGAATAAAGGTCAAAGCTGGATTCTCAAAAAAAAAAAAAAAAAAAAAAAAAAAGTTCTTGATCCTTAAGTACAAATAGCTAAGATTCAACAACACATACCTTTAACTCCAGCACAGGGAAGAAAGCCGGAGTAGTGACCTATACCCTTAATCCCATAACTTCAAAGACAGAACTTCCCCTGTTTCTAAGAGATCAAGGCTAGCTACAAAATAGAGTAGTACACGCCTTTAATCCTAATCTAAATAAAATAAAAATATATAAAGACTCATAAAAACCCAACAAAAGCAAAAACTAACAAAAGTGCCAAGCAAAAGTGACCAAAAGCAAAACTAAAAAAGTTACAAGACACCTAAATAGAAATTGACTATAATACTTCCTCTCACTGATATTTCAGCTTTCCCCTGATATTTGGCTCTAAGTCTTATTTTATACAACCCAAATTTGTGCAGCTACAATTATCTTCAGTTTCATCATTACTTAGGGAAATGAGATCCAAGAAGCTGACTTCAGTGTGTATGTATATATGTTCATGTGTATTCATTCATTCATTTACTGTTGATCATGCTGTTACTAAGTGCTAGATGCTGCTGTTCTATGGATACAGAAGTTTATGATAGTCCCACCTTCTTCTCATGGATAGCCCAGTCTGAGAGGCGAGAGCCAATTCATCATCAAGCTGCTTCCTCATTATTCCCTGGGCACTGAGTTTTGGAAACCTGAACTTCATTTTTAGAACATGGAAGAAAGACTTTAGCAAGTAAGTATCTTGTTGAATATACCTGGGTTTTCATAAAATAAAGCATGTGATTTGAGTGTATCCCCAGGGCTTATGTATTGGAAGTCTTAGTCCCCATGCAACCATATTGAGAGGTGTAACCTATATGACACTTTCCACCATGGTGTGACACACTAAGAAGTTCTTTGCTAGACTTGGCCCCTTGGTCTTTGAATTGATAGTCTTTAGAACTGGAAAAAGTGAACCTCTGAGATATAAATTAAATAGTCTCAGGTATTCTGTTATAGAAATTCTCAATAAACTAAGACAATATTTATTTGGAGCTACCCCACTCCAAACTCCAGTCTCCTTCTCAATACTTACGGAGCATAGCATGGTCAATAAGAGATGGTCACTTTTTATTTACCAGGACCTACTATTTGATGTCTCCAGGGCTCAGAGGTCAGTGGCCACATGGTAGGCCTTCTATGATCAGGAACAATCTGGAGGCCTCTGAGTATGAGATAACATAGAGATTGGACCCACGGGGGCACCAGCACATCATTTGCTATGGTGGCCATCCAAGGAGAACCATGCTGGAAGGCACTGTTTTTTCTGGAAATTTAAGTCCTTAGAAGCATGATGACTCTAACAATGGGCACCAGGCTTGGCCAGTACTCTATACAATCCACACAACATCCTAAGGAAGGGGTAATAAACACTTACTTAATGATGAAGAAATAAATTACCGTGACTATAGTCAGCCCACACCTATAGGTTCTGTCTTTTTTAATCAACCAGCAATGGATAAAATACACACACACACACACACACACACACACACACACACAAAGTGCACCAGTAATGGACATGAACAGATTTCTCTTTCTGGTCATTATTTCGTAAGCAATATGGTATAACTATTTGCTTAGATTTTACATTATATTATTATGCCATGTGCCATCTAGATGACTGAAAACATATGAAAGGAGATATATGTGGGTTCTACACAAATACACACTATTTTATAGTAGAGACTTGAGAATCTGTGAGAAAATCATGGGGCAATTGCCTTGCTCATAATCTCATATGCAAATAGTGGAGGTAGCATTTGAGTCAAGATCGAAGGAGTTGACCTTGCCAGTTGATTGGAGCTGAAGCTGATCCCAAGAAATAGCAAGCTCCTGAGGGAGGTAATTTTTGGATAGAAAAATCCCAGGAAGGTGGGACTTTACAGTCTTGAGGAGTCTTTACCCCCATGCCCGATTCTGCTGCCTTTGCTACCAGTTTGGATGATAAAGTCCACTTGAGACATCTCAAGTAGGTACATTTAGATTTGTCCGTTCTGTTCTGCACACAGGCTCTGCTTACTTGCAGACACCAGTTCCTCATTTCACCTTGGCTCTTGGCCCGATTGGCTTTTCTGTTCTTTCCCCCAAGGTCTGACTTTAGTCAAAAATACACTAATAGGACCCTCATCCCTGCAGCCCACAGGAAAGACTTCCTGCTTTCCTAAAAATCTTCCCGCTTTCATACCAGCCTCCTGGGAATGAGGATGCCCAGGGAGTTAGTTTATCTACGGTGAGACTTTGATGCAAACTGCTTAGCCTCTGGGCTGTGGAAGTTGGGGAAGGGTTGGGGAAGGAATAGATGGGTGACAGGGCTTGATGTGCTCCTTACCTGGCTTGAGTTGGTTGTTTTTTTCTGCCTCATCTGCAGAAGCCACTAAAGATTGAGACCATGGAGACAGAGTCCCTTATAAAATGTACATGCTAAAGCACACTGGTGTAGAAGTGCCCTTTTATTTCTACATCAAAGTATACATGAAAGGAACACTTTATCCTTGGGGAGACCACAAAAATAGAAGCAAAGGTCCTTTCCCATGTCCCACAGAAAAGTGGCTTTGCCAGCGCCTTGCTAGAAAATAGTCATTTCAGATTTGAGTCTGCACTTCTTGGCCCTTTATCAAACTAAGAAGATTAATTTGAGAATTCAAGCATTATGCCCAGCAAGAACCATTGGTTTGGGTCTTAGACAAAGGCCTTTCGAGTTTCCCAGAGGAACACTAGCAGTATGCAAATGAAGCACCCCCATCCTTAATGCAATGTATTTATTCAGCCAGGGACTTGGGGAATATAAGACTGAAGCTGAAAAACAAGATGATGAAGAGTATCAAATATCAATCTGGTAACCAAAACGGAGGCTGGAGTTCAGACTCTTCTGGACACACGCAGCTTTCTCAAGAGCTCTGGCTAATCCAAAGGCTCTGTACCCACAAAGCCTTGAGATAAGATCTGCTTTAGATGTGACCAGGAAAGCAAGAAAGGATTTTGACTTGATAAAGGTTGAAGAGGCTCCACCATTGTCTGTCAGTCAGTGAGGATGCTCAGGAGATAAACATACTTGGAAAATGTTCAGTATCCAATGGGATGCACAAATTTAGGAGTCTACTGATACTGTGAAAGAAGTAGTTGGTATGGGTCTAGGTAGTCCTGAATTTATAGAAACACGCAGACTTTCAGGGTTCTGGATCCATGTTATAGACTCAGTTATGTCCCCAGATCCTGTGGATATGCCAACATTAATATCTCTGTGACTGAACTGGGGAGGCAGTTATCCTTGAAGTTGGAACTAAGGTTCACTATGCCAGTTAGAGTGAATCCTGACCTAATCTGATGAGAGAGAGAGAGAGAGAGAGAGAGAGAGAGAGAGAGAGAGAGAGAGAGAGAGAGAGAGAGAGAGAGAGAGAGATTATGTAAGGACACAGGCAAAGAAGCTATCTGCAAGCCAAGGACATAGAGTCAGGTGAAGCCAGCCTTGATTTTGGACTCCAGCCTTCAGAACCATGAGGAGACTGAACTCACTAACATCAACTCTCCATTCCTTCCTCCTCCTTCCCCAACACCTAGAAAGTCATATTCTGTACCCTGTTTCTACTGATTTTAAGTTTTCCAAGATGCCAGTTGTGTAAGTTGCTAGATCTTGATATTATGTTTGATAGCCCCAACAACCACTGCTCTCTGAAATGAAAAAAATGACACCACTGATCAATTCTAGTAATGAATTAGGGGCATTTTAAAGCCACCTTGAAAACCAACCCATAGACTCTATGGAGATGACTCAGTCAGTAAAGTGCCTGACACACACACACAGGGGGATCTGAGTTTGGGTTCCCCAGGACGCATATAAAGGCAGGTGCAGCAGCATGCTCTACCAACTAGTGCGGGGATGTGAGGCAGAGAGCTCCAGAGTTGAAAGCTGAATAGTCTAGCCAATCATAATCTCGCAGCTCAGTGAGAGAGTCCATTTCAAAGAATAATGTGGAGAGTGAGAATAGAAGACACTTATCTTTGATGTCTGGCCCCCTCATGGGTATGTGCACACATTCACACACATGCGCTCATATATGTGCCTATACAAATAGTCATATACACATACACCACCATGTACACATATATGCACAAAAGAATAAGAAATTATTAGAGGCAGTATAGCTAGTACTTAACATGTAAGAGACTCAAAAGTTAGCCCCAGCCCTCAAAATAAACAAATACATTAATTAATTAACTAACTAATTAATTAAAAATGCATGAATGTAAAAAGCATTCTTCCTCCTTGCTTGCCTGTCACCTAGCCACGGAGAGCAAGCATGACATAATGGCCTGCGCATGGAGGAGTACAAGATCAGCATGGCCCATGGGATCCAGATCTTAACAAGTCTCAAATCAATCATACAAATTCAAATGGGAAAGAAAAGTTATTTTGTTTTGTTACAAATCAAATTAAATATGCTTCTCAGGCTTTATTCTTAGAACTTTTAGATAATTCATTTCACTCAGGAGTGAGACTCAGACTAGGCTTTTCTGATTTTTCTTTTGTGCTTTAAAACTGTGTAAAATCGTCTTAGGTCCTCAGGTTAGTTCTATTAAATACACTCACAGTGGTGTACAAGCATGGCCAGCACCTGTCCTCAGCATTCTCTGTATTTTGTAAAACTGAAAATTTATATCAAGCACTAATTCCTAATTTCTTCTTAGTCAACCGCCTGAAAATTGCTGTCTCTGAATTGTGAGTACTACAGGTAGCTCACATAAATGGGGTCACACATCTATCCTTTTATTACCCACTTACTTCATTTAGTGCAGTGTCTCCATTGGTCTCCCAGCTGGTAACCAATCCTTCAACACACGAGTCTTTGGGGGTGAGTATTTCATATGCAAGCCATAACAATGCTGTAGAATATGTAATATTTTTCTTACTTTTAAGGGATGATGACTCAATATTCATTTATGTCATTATGTGATACTTACTTCTTGATTTTTCACAAATATATACCTGAAAGAGATGACTTAAGGAAGGAGAAATTTTATTGGCTAAACATTTCAAAGGTTTAAGGGTATGACTGACTTTGTTTCTCCTAGGCTCTGGTGAGGCAGGACTTTGTGGCAGATGGGGCTGGAGGAACAAAGCCATTTACCTCATGGTGGCCAGGATGCATAGTAAAACAGGAAGGGCCCAGACAAAGTATATGTTCCCACATATCTCCAGTGAGCTACTTTCTCCAAGCAGGCCACACCCCCTCAATGACATCATCTTATGAATTCATCAAGGCATTAGGTCAGAGCTCAAGGGATCCAGTTACTTCTTAATGGCTGGATCTACCAGCTAGTGATCAATCCTTCAACCCATGAGCCTATGTCAGTGAATATTTCATATTCACACCATAAGAATGCTGTAGAATATGTAAGAATTTTCTTACTTTTAGGTAATGAGTAATATTCTATTTTTTACATATGCCACATTTTATTTATTCATTAATCCATAGATAAATACACATTGTATCTACCATTTGGCTGTTCTGAACAATTCTGTTATAAATATGATATACAAACATCTATTTGATGACCTTCTTTTAATCCTTGTATATAATATTCCAAAAAATTTAATTGCTGTATCATATTGCTATTGTATGTTTAACTTTGAGGAATTGCTATGTGATTTTTTTTTATAGCAACTGGAACATTTTATTTTCCTATCAGGAGTACACAAGGGCTCCAATATTTCCACAAATTTTGCCAATTGCATAACTCCTAATTGGTATTAATAATAAAAACCTGGAGTCAGATATTGAGGCAAATGCTAAAAGATCAGAGAGACAGAGGAATAAGCCACAGCCACTTCTCACCTTGCCAACTCCTCAGTGGAAAGAGGAAGATGTTGTCTCCACCTGCCTTATATTCCTTTCTCTGCACAGCCATATCACTTCCTGTTTTAAACTTTTTAGTGCTGAGATTAAAGGCATGTATGCTTCCAAGTATATGGGGCAAAGGCATGGGATTCTCAAGTGCTGGGATAAAAGTTTTATGCCACTACAGCCTGGATCTGTTTCTTTCCTGGACTGGATCAATCTTATGTAGCCCATTGTGGCCTTGAACTCACAGAGATCCAGACTGATCTCCACCTCTGCCTTCCATTAAAGACATGTGTCCCCACTCCATGACCTCTATGACTAACTCTATGGCTGACTCTGTCCTCTGATCTTCCGGAAAATTTTATTTCTTTAGAGCCTACACAATATATTTCCACAGTTTATTATATCCTGCTTCTGTCTTTATAATGGGATTACTGCATTTTAACCTATGTGCCAAAGGTTTTCCAAGGCTGACAGCACTGTACAGTGTGCGACTGTATAAAGGAGACCCTTCGTCCTGCACCCAAGCTCCTTATCCAAATGGACATCAATTCTGGGTTACAAAACCATGCTGGTCACAGCCAGGGATACCGACACAAACTCCCCAGGTCTGGTCTCATCGGGAATATCACACAAATGAGAGTCTGTGCCCACTCATCAAAAGGTATGGCTGCAGGGAGTGAGTACCTCACAGTGCTTGGCACTTTCTCAATGTCACCTCTCTGGATACTCTCTTGTTTTGTTCCATATCAAACTTGTAATAATGTGGTCTTTGAATGGACCATGTGGGTAGGTTTTTATAAATGAAAGAAGAAATGTACAAAGCAAGTAACCTTGTACATCTCTGAGATATGGGCTCCCAGTGGATTTTGTGACCAGCTCACAGTGGGTATTTGATTTGAAAAATCCTGAAAAGTAAAGTAGGAATTCTTGTGTCATATGTAGCAATTTCATAAAAAAGCAAGCAAGATAGTAATTTCCTGTTGACAATAAAGTACCCAATGTACATGATCTCACTCTGTAGTTCAAACTGGACTGAAACTCACTGTGTAGCCCACACATGCTATGGGATGACCTTTCTGTATGCTGTGAATGTGTTGATACCATTGGTTAATAAAGAAGATGCTATGGCCTATGGCAAGGCAAGACATAGCCAGGTGAGAAATTCAAGAGTAATACAGGAAGGATAAAGGTAGGGTCAGAGCAGACACTGTGAATGCCACCAGGGAAGCAAGAGGCCACGAAGCTGTGTGGCAAGATATAGATTAATAGGAATGGGTTGGTTAAGTTGTAAGATCTAGTTGGTAATGAGCCTGAGCCATAGGCCAAATAGTTTGTAATTAATATTAAGCCTCTATCTTATTATTTGGGTGTCAGCAGGTGGGAGAGATTCCTCTATCTTCCCGACTCAGCTTCTTGATTTGGGGGGTTTACAGGCATGAACTAGTATGCTAGTTTTGTTTTAATTTTGATGTCATATTGAAAGAACAGTTGCCTAGATCAAGTACAGAAATACTTTATTAGAGTATTCTTATAGAATTTGATAGTTTTTGATGGAGTGAAGCACTTCAAGGTGCAGGTGTGAACAAGAAGCTTCTGAAAAGGACTTTAATAACCCCAAATCGACAAGTGGGATTATATGAAATTAAAAAGTAAACATACAACAAACAAAACTATCACAACATGAATACACATTCAATAAAGAATGGGGGAAACTCTGCCAGGTGTACTTCTGTGAGGAGTTAATATACAGTCTTTATAAAAAATTGAAAATATTAAACACTGAAATCAAGAACAATCCCAAACTGCTACTAACTGCTAGATACTGTCTTTTATATAATTCTTTTTCTACTTGGTATTTCAAAAGGCAGTTTAATTTGAACCAATTACAGCTGGAGAAAAAAAAATACATCATGAGACTCAGTCACATTAATTTATGCAAATTTTCCCTTTGGATATTCCTTTTCCATGTACATGGAAGAGCTCAACACTAAAGTAGCACTCTTAATGGGCTAAAGTGTCAGGGGTCATAATTTGGGGGCCCACAGTGTCTGAAGTTCAAGGTGAACCATGTCTCTCTTAATAGGAATTTACATAGGAATTGATTGCCTATTTGAATAAATCCTAGCATTTTTCATAGGAATATAATCATTATAGATACATTTAATCATTTACAGTATCTAATATACAATCAAAGCAGGAAAATACGTCCCATAGCCAAGGGAAAATCAGCCAATCAATCATACCTGCAGATTATCCAAAATTAGCAAATAATTAAATTTGAAGGGATTTGCAGGAAAAAATGCATATATGGATGAAAAGGTAGATTATTTTAGGAAAGACATGGAAATCCCAAAATAATAAATAAATTTCCTAGAATTGAGGATTAACATATGAAACTTAGAAATCTAAACAATTAGAATAAATGATATTGACCTTAATGACAGATGATTTTTATGAAAATTATTCAAACTAGTTAACTGGACGCCAGAGATAGGCAGAGTGTGTCTTGCTTTCTTTATGAGGTTTCCATTTCTGATTTCTTGTCACCTTGGGAACTGACTGTGTTTATATACTGTCCTTGACCTCTTGTTCTCTATGTCCTTATGGTAAGTGATTATTTTCTGAGGCAAATTTTAACCAATATTTTTTATTTACAAGGTGGAGTAAAAGGAGTGTGTTTGGGAATATCTTAGCTCATTTTGTGCTGTTACAATAAACTGTGAGACTGGACTCAGATCCTTATGCTTAACTGAGCCATCTTGCAGCTCTTGTGTCTTATTTGCTTTTTAGTTGTTAAGAGACACCATTACCAAGGCAACCTATAGAAGAAAGAGTTTATTGGTGCTTATAATTTAGAGGGTGAGTCATGGCCATCATGGCAGGGAGCATGTGAGCAAACAAGCAGGCATGGTGCTGGAGCAGTAATTGAGAGCTTACATCCCAAGGCACAGCAATGAGACAGAGAGGCTGGGCAGAGGCAGGGAGAGAGGGAGGGAGGGAGGGAAATCACACACTGGGAATGTTCTTTTGCTTTTGAAACCTCAAAGCCTGGCCCCAGTGACACCAACAAGGGCACACTTTCCAATCCTTCCCAATCAGTTCCACCAACTGGGGACCAAGCATTCAAATATGAGTCTACAGAGGCCATTCTCATTTAAACCACTATATCTCATTTCAATTTTTAAACAGCAAAAATGTTACAATATACTGCTACAGTTTATAGTTTATTTGCTACATTGGTTAAACAAAAAACAAAAACAAAAACAAACCCAAAACTATGAGAAGTGTGTTGGTTAGGGCTTTTTGTTTTATTTTGTTTTGCTTTTACAACTTGACACAAGCTAGAGTCATCTGGGAAGAAAGAATCTCAATTGAGGCAAGGCCTCCATCAGACTGGCCTAAAGCAAAGTCTATGGGACATTTTCTTGATTAATGATTGATGTAGGAGAAGCCCCTCCCACTGTATGTGCTGTCACTCCTGAGAGGTGGTCCTGAGTTGTTCTTAAAAGTAAGCTGGCTGAGCCATGAAAAGTTAACCAGAAGGTAGCATTCCTACATCTCTGATAAGCTTCTAACCCTGAATTCCCACCTTGAGTTCCTGCCCTGACTTGAGATAAACTGTATTTTTCCATACATTGTTTTAGGTCATGGTCTTTATCATAGCAAGAGAAAGCAAACTAGGAAAAGTTGTATATTTGGTTTGTGAGTCTAGTGGCTGAACAATATGACACTGGTGTTGCAGCCTTCATGGTGTGTCACAGCATAGTGGAGAAGAAGAGAAGAAAAAGGCAATAGCCATAATCAGCTGAGATTGTGGGGTGACCTTACCTAAAACAATAGATTCTCAAGAGACCCAAATTAGTCAGAGGACTCCTAGCCGACAGTGTCAGTCATACGTGAGAACGGAACCCATGACCAAATCCAGTCCCCCTGGGCCCTGCCACCCCACAGTGCTGCTCTGGAACCAAGCCTTCAGTACATGAGCTCCTGGGGAACAGACCTTACTAAGATCACAACTAGAGGGAATGACTAGTGTTGCATTCGCATCTAGATAAAGCTGCCCAGTAACCATTACAGTGTACTTTGAGGTGGAGGAGAATCTAGCAAAACATCTTTAGGAGTTGGTTCCACAGAGAAAAGCATCACTATCCTGAATCCTCAGTGTAGACTTAGAACATTGTGTACATGCAATTGTTTTGTATTAGTTGAATGAATGAGATTGATTTCCTGCACAGCCACAGACTGTATTTTTCTAAAGGAAGACTGTTTTAATTAATTAATTAATTAATTAATTAGTTTATTTATTGAGCCAGGGTCTTACTATATACCTATGCTAGCCTCACACTCGCTATCCCCTGCCTCAGCCTCCCAAGTGCTTAGAACCTAAGTGTGCACTACCATGTCTGTCCCTAACAGAAGGGTTTTTGATATTTTGATGATTCTGGCTCCAGAACAACAGTCATTGTCTAATGAAGGAGTAGATGGTCTAGGAAATTAACTCAACATTACAGATTCCAGAAAATTCCCTGCACAAAACTCTCCAACATTAATTTTCTTCTTTCTTCTCTTCTTCTTCCTCTTTCTCTTTCTCCATGTGTTCTAAAAGTGGAGAGGAAAGTAACTGGACCCATAGTTTCTTCTTAACTGTTTCCAATGGAGGCTTTCATGTGCTTGCATTCTGAATTGGCTGTTTTCTTTTTGAGAATGAACAGAAACCTTAGCTCAGAATGAAGTTCATTTAAATTGTTTCAAGCTGGTCACTGAATTTTATAAGCTGTGCCCACTCTCTAGGTACTTTCTCTTTGAATTCAAGGGCCTGAAATGTAAATTTTAAAGCAAATTGGAAGGTCCTTGCCAGTAACTTTGTTGGGATCAGAGATTTGTGTTGTATCTACACACCCTACCACTGTGCCGAGGGAAAAGTATAAAGCGATCAAATTATGGAAGTAACTGATTTGGAACAGGCTTAAATAGAAGATTTAAGACCCCAGTGGCCATGCTGAGGATTAAGAAACGTAAATGATTTTGGCTCCTTAACTTGCTTTGAAAACCACACAAAATCGTTTTTCCATTTTCCTAAGGCTTGGAATCTCTATGTTCAGAATAACTTCAAACAGATGTGTCTGATTTCAAATGTTCTCCCAAAAGACCACATAGGCTCCTCTGTAGGGTAAAGGGACATATAACCCAGAACACAAATCTCTGTGTGACAATGCCATTTCTCTAACGTCACTCCAGGCTGGGCAGTAGGCGAAGCCAAACCAAGTTGGCAACAAATGTCCCGAATATGTATGCTGGCTTCAAATGCAAACTTAGATGTGATACAAAGAGGTCACTGAACTCTGGGGAAGAGAGCATGTGCTGGGAAAAGGGAGGAAGAGGCTGACTGGAAATCTCCAGGCTTTGTCTGTTTAATTTGATATTTAGCTCTGCGGGTTTTTTTGTTGTTGT
The DNA here is from genome assembly GCA_004025045.1 of Sigmodon hispidus. Lineage (NCBI taxonomy): Eukaryota > Metazoa > Chordata > Mammalia > Rodentia > Cricetidae > Sigmodon > Sigmodon hispidus. The sequence goes on from PVIH01001036.1 coordinate 112,218, forward strand.
TTTTTTTTGGGGGGGTGTCTCTGACACAGTTTACTATGTATCACTGAGTGGCCTGTAACTCTCTTTGTAGGTGAAGCTGGCTTCAAACTCAAAGAGATCTGCCTGCTGAATGCTTAGATTAGAGGTATATGCCTCTACACCCAGCCCTATTGGGGACCACTGTAAGGAGAACTGGGTATGTCATTGTTCCTCATTCTAAGGTCATACCTACACCAATGCTACTACAAAAGATTATGTTATTAGCTCTGTCATCATCTGCACTGTTAACATCACAACCACCATGACAGCCATTGTCCTCATCATCACCACCATTACCATCATCACCACTATCACCATCAGCACCAATACAGCTGCCATCACTGTTGCCAGCACCAGCAATATCACCACAACCACCTACTATCATCACTCATCTTCAAAGTTAAAGGCAGACATCTTAAGCTAAAAGTTAGAACAAAACATTAGGAGCAATGAGGCACTTCAGGTTCATATTGAACAATCTTCTTAAGATTTAAACCACAAAGTTAGCAGTCATTGGTTATGAAAGCCTTCAAAATACGACTTTCTGTTGTGGATTATATGTCAGAGTCAGGTCCTAGTTCAGCTACTTGATGAATGTTATGCATTTCCAGTCTGCTTTCTGCTGATGCTCACTGTCTTTTTATCTAGCTGTATCCTTTGTCTTCATTTTGCCTGGAGTACCATATTCAACAGGATGAATAGAAACAGCTCTATGTTTTCTCTACTGACACTAAGCCTTTTTTTTTTTTTCTTCCTTTGAGTATTTTAAGAAGTTCAACTCCAAAACATGGATTTTGAGGGGGCTAACTTTTCAGTAATCATGATTAATGCCCAGTACAGAAGACACTTTAGGGCAATGAAGTCATAAACCAGACTTAGCTTTATTTCAGCACATGGGTATGGGTATCTGGTGCTGCTTGCAGAGATCCCTATATCTTTTCAGACATGAGCTTCCTTTTCCCATTTTGTTATTGTGATAACCAGGTTATGGAACCCAGGCCCTCATGCAAGCTGTGTAAATGTTCTAACACTGAGCTATACTCTTAGCTCTAACATCTTTCCTGGTATAGGTATTCTGGCAGAAATTCTTTTTTTTCTGCCAGATTGGATTTTTGAGACAGAGTCTTTCTCTGTGTAAACCTGGTCATCTTGAAACTTTCCAAATTTCCAAAGTCAAGATTTTTAAACTTTTTTAATACTCTTGAAAAATATGAGAGAAATAAGAGTTGGACAGAGCAATGGTGATACAAGCCTTTAATCCCAGAATTTGGGCAGAAGAGATAGACAGGCAGATCTCTATAAATTCAAGGCCAGCCTGGTCTACAGAATAAATTCCAGAATAGCTAGGGCTATTACACAAAGAAACCCTGTCTCAAAAAAACAAAAAAGAAAAAAAAAATATGGGTCAGCACCTTGCACAGTGGCTCACAGCTATAGCGTGCTGGAGAACCTGGCTGTAACTCTTCAAATGCTCTAGCTCAGAGAGCTGGCCTCACGTGGTCCTGCTTCTTTAGTCAATAGTATGGGCAGAATTCCCAGCTGTTTCTATTTGCCTCTGTAGCTCAGCTTTTCGGCAGTGTTCCTGGTGGTGGTACATCACACATTTCCTACTGGGAGAAGGGGGATGAAAAGACATTCCAACGACTTGAAACAAAGCTGAATTAAACTCAAGGCACTGTACCTGAAATCTTGAACTAGTGTGGAGTAGCACTGGATTATCCAGAAGCCAGATCTGGAGAAAACAGGTAACAGGAAACTCCAAAACTTGTAGTGCCCTCTCTCATTACCTCCATCCTGCACATATAGACATTCACACATACACTACACAGCTACACCTACACGCAGCCCTACACCCACCTCTCATTCCCACAAGGCCTGCCTTTCTCCTCACCCTCCTGAGTCTTTGTCATGTTTCTATTGGTACTGTGGTGGGGAGGCTGAACAATATCTACTTCTAAGAGGAACACTTTGGACCAGCCCTGAGTGGACAGTGGTAAGCTTCAGCTTATGGGCTCACATAAAATACAAGCACCCTCTAAAGTCCCCAGGGAGTCTCTGTTGTTCTGACAAACACTCTGATGAAAAAACAGCTGGGGGCAGGGCCAGGCTGGAGAGATGACTCAGTGGTTAACTGCACTGGCTGCTCTTTCAGAGGACCAAGGTTCAAACCCAGCACCCACGTGGTGGCTCAGAACCACCTGTAACTCCAGTTCCAGGGAATCTGATATGACCTCCACAAGCACCATGCACACATGTGGCAAACAGATATAGATGCAAGCAAACATTCATACATACACGCAAATAAATTAATTAAAAAAAAAAGCAACTTGGGGAAGCTAGGTGTGATGGCTCATACCTTTAATACCACCACTCAGGGGTAGAAGGAGGCAGATCTCTGAGAGTTCAAGGCCAGTCTGCTCTACAAATTGGGTTTTAGGACAGCTTGGGCTGTTACATAGAGAGACCATGTCTTGAAACAAACAAAACAAAAAACCAAGCAAACAAACAAAAAAGCAGCTTGGGGAAGGTAATAGTTTGTGTGTCTTACACTTCCAGGTCACAATCCATCACTGAGGAAAGTCAGGACAGGAACTCAAGGCAGGAACTGTGGTGATTTGTTACCTATTTAATAAAACCTGAAATATCAGAGATAGCACACAGTCAAATTCTAGGCAGATAACTCAAGAATTTCTTGATCCTTGAGTACAAGGAAAAACAGCTGAGATTCAATGATACACACCTTTAATCCCAGCACAGGGAAAGCTGGGAGTGGTGACCTAAACCCTTAGTCCCATAACTCCAGAGACAGAACTTCCTCTGTGAGTTCAAGGCTAGCTACGAAATAGAGTAGTTGTGAGTTCAAGGCTAGCTACAAATAGAGTAGTTCACACCTTTAATCCTAACCTGGATAGGATGCAGCTGATAAGAAGGGTATTTAAGACCTCTTAGGAACCCAGAAGAGATCAGGAGCAAGGCTGAGAAAGTTGCAAGACAGCTGGGTGAGAACTGACTGCAGTGTTTTCTCTCTGATATTTCAGTCTTTACTTGGCTCAGAGTCTCTTTTCTTACTATCTGAATTGGTGCTACAATGAACCATAGAGGAAAGCTGCTCGTTGGCTCTCTCTTGCTTGTACATAGTTAGATTTCTTATTTAGCCTATGATGGTCTGCCCAAAATATAGCACCTCCCACAGTAGGTTGTCCCTCCTAAATCAATTAAGTGAATCAGGTTAGTCCTTCACAGACGTGTCTACAGACCTACCGGTCTAGGCAATTTCCCAAATGACTTCTCTCAGATGACTTTAGGTTGTGTCAAGTTGAGAGTTACTATTAACTAAGACACTTTTCTTCACATATGGTTCCTGCTTAAAGGATCTTGGACAGCTTTATATATTCATGATTCAAGCCTATTAGTTTGTAGATATATTTTTTATATTTCTCTTTTTGAACTTATTTTACATCACAACCCCAGCCCCCCTTCTCCCCTCCCCCCACTCCTCTCCCACCCCTGACACTCTACTCCTCCTCTGTAATCACTCAGGAAGAGGCCATCCTCCCACGGGCTGTAACACTAGGTTTCTGTCCCACCTAGTCCCACAGGTAGGACTTATCTGCTGCTACTTATCTGGACCAGCAATCCCAAAGTCCCAAAGAAATACACAGACACTTACGTTAAGTTTTTGTTTTTCTGCCTATGACTGTGGCGTATTGCTAGCTAGCTCTTTTATCTTAATTCAACCCATTTCCATTAATCTGTCTTGCCACGTGGCCCATGGCTCACCTGTGCTCTTTTACACAGGTTGTAAATTTACAATGTTGATTCTTGGGCAACTGGATTGTCCTGTCTTAACTCTGCCCTCCTCCTACCTATGCTCTGGTTCCTCCACCTACTTCTACAATGCCTGACATGGGCCAAAACAGTTCCTTTATTTAAAGAATGATACTCACCACATATAGAAAGACATTCCCACATCATGTCCCCTTTTCTGTCTAATCAAAAAGAAGGGTTTCAATTTTAATATAGCAAAATTACATATTTAAAACAGTTACAAAGCAAGAATTATAGTTATAATATCTAGTCTATTTGTATTTAACAAAATTTTAAAAATATTCTATTATCTATTTTATCTTTATGAGTCTAAAGTTTTATATCTAATATGCCTTTTAAAATAACTAAGAAAAACTATTGATAACTATCTAATCTTTAACTATATCAAAGTCCACAGAAAGATATAATATTATCTGAGTAAACAGGAAGTACAAGCATTTCTAAAATCTAGAAATGACAGAGATGACACCTGTCTGCCTGGACAGTCACCCAAAGGTTTTTTTGTAATGTTGGAACATCTATCTTTAGCCTACAGGCCTAGAGTTTCTGGCATATCTTTCAGTGAAGCAAGAAATCTGAGGAACTGCTCTGCCTATTTTGGCATAGTTGTCAGTTACTTCTCTTTGTGTCTTGAAGAATGTCTGGCAGTTTTCTCTATAAAGCAGGAACCTGAAGGACCATCTCGGCTTGTTCTGCCCAAGTTCAAAGATCACATTCCTATGGAACCTGAATGTCTAGTTTATATAGCATACTGTCAAGTAGTTGATACAAGAACAGTTTCTTGTCCAGTGGCTAACTGTTGCCATAAACAAAGTAAATTTTACACAAAGTTTCTTTAATACTCATTGTTTTCTTGAAGTAGATTGGTGCTGTCAGGAGTAGACATGTCTTACTGTCTAGAAAAGTCTAAGTTTTAAAAATACTTTAAATGCCATATTCTGTAGGGTTTTGAAGTGCTTAAAGACTACCTATCTAATAGAAATATATCTTTGAATACTTACAAAAACCCAACTAACATGACTAGTTTGGTTATCACAGATGACTATTAATCTGCATTTCTTAATTATACATTACAATTTTAAATGAGTTACATAAACATAATATCTTAAACAAGAGTAGAAAAAATACATACAGCATAACAAAATTGACCTTAAATTTGTATCAATAAACCAAAATCTATACTAATGTAAAATATTTTTAGATTAACAACTGAATTTTGGGTTAAAGTAAATTCAATAATCTTTTTAAAATCATTCATATACCATAATGGGCATCATTGTAGTTATCCTTTACTTTTACAGCTACTATCCACTTAGGAGTAAGTACATACCATGTTTGTTTTCCTAAGTCTAGATAACCTCTCTCTGGATGATGTTTTTCTAGTTCTATTCATTTGTCATCAAATTTTATGATGTCATTGTTTTTAACAGCTGAATAATACTTCATTGTATAAATTTATTACATTTTCTTTATCCATTCTTCAGTTGAGAGGGATCTAGGTTGTTTCCAGGTTCTGGATATTATAAAATAAAGCTGCTAAGAACATAACTGAGCAAGTATCCTTGTGGTAAGATTGAATACCCTTTGGGTATATGCCCAAGAGCGGTGCCAATGGGTCTTGAGGTAGACCTGGACCCTTTACATTTATGGGACAGGTTTACCCCAACTACACAAAGACTCAACAAAGAAAGAGACTTACAGATCAATCATACTCATGAACATTGATGCAAAAGTACCAGCAAACTGAATCCAAGAACACATCAAAAAGATCACCCATTATCATAATCAAGTGGGCTTCATCCCACAGATACAGGAATGGTTCAACATATGGAAGTCTGTCAATATAATCTACCAGATAAACAAACTAAAAGAAAACAAAAAACAATGACTAGCTCATTAGGTGCTGAAAAAGCCCAATACCTTTTCTTGATAAAAGCCTTGGAGAGATCAGAGATACAAGAAACATAAATAAATATAACAAAAGCATTAGACAGGAAACTGACAGCCAATATAAATTAAAGTTGAAAGAAACTCAAAGCAAGTCCACTAAAATAAGGAACAATACAAGGCTGCCCACCTTTTCCATGTCTACTCAATATTGTAAGCAGTAAGACAACAAAAGGAGATCAAGGAAAAACAAGTTGGAAAAGAAGAACTTTAAGTTATTAACTTTAAGTATTGCTATTTGCAGATCACATGGTAGACTGCTGATGCTTTTTTTTTTTAAAAAAAAATCAAGAATTTACTTGTATTTTAAAATAATTATTTCTGAAACTTCTGGGTAGTCCCTTTCCATCTTCTGTCTCCTCTCCCCACATTAAATCTTATATGAGAGGGTGTAATATTAAAGGCAGGAAACTGTTAATAGCCCACAAGTCTTAGACGAGTCCAGAGACTTGGGCAGTTTTCAGCTGCATGTATAAGTATGTGCTTGTGTATAATTCTGTGCAATTTTATCCTACATACAGATTTATGTAACTACTATTACACCCAAACTTCAAGTTATTTTTCTGCACAAAGTGTTTTTCTCATGTTGGCTCCCTACAGTCCCATCTACCACACACTTCTTTCTCCCTCTGCATTCCATTACCCTAGGTTTTTTCTACCTAACAATTCTTTCATTTTGAGAATGGTTTATTAATAGACTTCTGTAATACACAACCTTCTAATATTGGAATTTTTACTCAGTACAAAATACATAAAACCTATTCTAGAAATTACATGTATCGACAATCTGTGCTCTTTATAACTGAGTAGAATGCCATTGTATGAATAAACCATAGTTTATCAATTACCCTTTCAACGGACATTTACATTTTTCTGAGTTTTGATTATAAATAAGCATGCTGTTAGTTTCCACTTCCTTGAGATAAGTGCAAAGAAAGGCCATTGTCTCTTGTTGGTGAGTATGTGTAGTTTTATACTAAACTGCAAATCTGATTTCCATCATGACTCCATTATGTTTTCTTCCCTAAAACAGTGTAAGTCATCTTGTCCTCTGCTTTTTTGCTTACATTTGATATTGTAATTATTTTTGTTTCAGCTGTTCTAGCATGGATACAGTGACATATCATTTAGATTTATCGTGAAATAAGAACCAGTAGTTCTTTAGGAAACTTACAGAATTCCAGGTACCAGATTGAGACAACTGGGACACTTATCTTGTACTGAGTAACTACAGGTTGTCATCCCCCAGGAAAAGACAGCTATTGTGGGATCACTCTGATTGTTGAGGCATTCAGCATGAAATAACTGCCAGGTTCTTGGTGTCTTAGGTGTGACTTGGCTGCCATTACTGTGTTAAAGCTTTATATATAAAACTATATATATATACATATATGTATACATATAAAAATACACATATAAATGTATACATATATAAATTTATATATAAATTTGGTTCTGTTGTTTAGAGAACCCTGACTAAAAAAATTATGTACCAGGAGTGCGGTAATGTTGTGACAAACATTATCATTTGTTTTTCCAGTGGAGGGATTGTGGAAACTTTGACTAAAAAAGCCATTGAATGTTCAGAGCTTAATGAGTTGTTGTGGGAACTTAGAATATAATGCTGAGAGTAGAGTAGATAGAAAAGCCTGGCTTGTGAAGTTTTAGAGAGAAGGTTTGAGAGTTCTTTAAGGACTCTGTCAGGCAGAAAGGAAAGCAAGAAGTAACCTTGAATGCATCAGCACAGGAGACGACTCCCGAATATAACAATAGTAGCATAGACACCAAGATCAATAATTATTAAATGGGACCTTATAAAACTGAAATGTTTCTGTAAGGTAAAGGACACTTTTAATAGGACAAAATAGTATTCTACAAAATAGGAAATGATGTTCAACAATCCCACATCTAATAGAAGGCTGATTTCCAAAATATCTAAAGAACTCCAGAAACTAGACATTAAAAACTCAAATAATCCAAGTTTTAAAATGGAGTGCATATCTAAACAGAATTCTCAACAGAAAAATCTGAAATGGCTGAGAAACAAAGAAATATTCTTCATTCTTAGCCATCAGAAAAATGCAAATCAAAATGACTCAGATTTCATCTTATGCCTGTCAAAATGGCTAAGATCAAAATCATAAATCACAGCTTATACTGGAAAGGATATGGAGCAAGGGGAACACTCCTCCACTTTTGGTGGGAGTTCAAACTTCTACAGCCACATTGAAAATTAATATGGTAGTTTCTAATAAAATTGGAAATCGATCTACCTCAAGCCAGAGCTATACCACTCTTGAACACATTACCGAAGGATGCTCAATCATATCATAAGGACACTTGCTCCACTATGTTCATAGCAGCTTTATTTGTAATAGCCAGAACCTGGAAACAACCTAGATGTCTCTCAACCAAAGAGTGAATAGAGAAAATGTGGTACATTTACACAATGGAGTATTACTCAGCTCTAAAACAACAACAAAATAGCATCATGAAATTTAAGGTCAAATGTATAGATCTAAAAAAATCAACCTGAGTGAGATAATCCAGACCCAGAGAGACAAACATGGTATGTACTCATAGGTGAATATTAGTTGTAAAGGATAACTATGATAAAATACATAGACCCATAGAGGGTGGGTAACAATGAGGGCCCAAGGGGAAATGAAAGGTCTCTTTGAAAAGGGAAAGTAGAAGAGATTTCTTGGGTGGATTGGGAATGGATAGAAATGGGAACATGAAGAATTGGAGGGTGAATGGAGGGGAAAATTCCTGAGATAATTGGGTTGGGGGAGCATTTTGGGATCAGAGAGGAATCTGGGTCAACATTCTTACCCCAAGGGCATCAGCTCAACCATGTTCATAGTAGAATTATTTGTAATAGCCAGAACCTGTAAACAACCTAGATGCCCCTCAACTGAAAAATGAATTTAAAAAAATGTTGTACATTTACACAATAAAGTACTACTCAGCAGTTAAAAAAAAAAAAAAGACTTCTTAAAATTTGCAAGCAAATGCATGGATGGGGAAAGTATCCTGAGTGAGGTAACACAGGCCCTGGAAAGATAGACATGATATGTACTCACTCGTAAGTGGATTTCAGATGTAAAGCAAAGGATAACCAGGCTACAATCAACCCCCCACCTAGCAGCTAGGTAACAGGAAGAAGTTAAGAGAGATATTCATAGCTTCCCCTGGGAAGGGGAAATAGAAAAGGTCTCCTGGGAAAGTTTCTATCACACAGAGTGGGTGGATCAAGTGAAAGTGAAAAGAGAACATGAAAGAATGGGATGAGCGTGAGGGGTGGGGGAGAGCAACAAAGCAGTGGGTATCTTGCTTGATAGAAGGAGTCATTGTGAAGCTAGAGAGAAACCTGGTGCTAGAGAACACTCAAGAACCCACAAGGTGAGTCCAAGCAATAGTGGAGAAGGTGCCTAAACTGGCCTTTCCCTATTATCATATGAATGACCACCCTAATTGCCATTATAAAACCTTCATTTATCAGCTGATAGAAGCAGATACAGATATCCATAGATCACTGGGTTGAGCTACTGGTCCAGCTGAAGAGAGGAAGGAGAGATTGCATGAGCTGAGGGATCAGGATCATGATGGGGAGACTCATGTGCTGTTGGGAGCTCTCAGACTCTGAAATGACAGCTGTTGAATCTTTATAGAATGGATCTGGACTCTTGGAATGAGGGTCCAGATGACCCACATTCGATGACAGTAGAAAGGCACGGGCAGTTTGTGGAGCCTCTTGCAAGTCAGACCAGAATTTATTCCTGGTGCATGAACTGGCTCCTTGGAGCCCATGCAGTGGGAAAATACCTTTCTCAGCCTTGATACTTGGGGGAGGGACTCTGTCCTACCTCAGCTGGATACAGCAGACTGAATTGACTCATCCTGGAGTTCCTCACTCTCTCTGCGGAGTGTATGGAGGGTTGGGGTGAGGAGAGACTTGGGGAAGACTAGGAGAAGAGTCAGGAGGGGGAGCAGTGGTGGATATGGGAAAATGTTTTAAATAATAATAATGAAACCTGGTGCAAGTGAAACTCCCAGGAATCTACAAGGATGACCCCAGCAATAGAGGATCTATAGCCTGAACTGGCCATCTCCTGTGACCAGGCAAGAATTCCAGTAGAGGGATTAGGATACCAACCAGCCATACAACCTTTAATCTACAATCTGCCCTGCTTATGGGATGTGTTGGGATTGTGAGAGTGGCCAACCAGTGACTGGTCTAGCCTCAGATCCCTGCCATGAGAATGAGCCTACCCATGACACTCACTGCCTGGGGTGCCAGGACCCACAGGTTGGATGGCCTAGAGACCTATGATAGAACCAAACATGACTGGAGAAAAGAAATGTCAATGTAATGATGCTTTATGATATTTTGCTATACCCATAAGTTGGTGACTACCCCAATTGTTATCAGAGAGCCTTCATCCAATAACTGATGGAAACAGATGCTGAGACCCTCAGCCAAACATCAGGTCAAGCTTAGGGAAGGTTGTAGGAGCCAGAGAGGCCAAGGACATCACAAGAAATCCTACAGAAACAACTAACCTGGGCTTACCAGAGCTCACAAAGTCAGAACCAACAACCAGGGAGCCCTCATGGGACTGGCCTAGGCCCTCTACATAATGAGACAGTTGTGCAGCTTAGTCTATTTGTGGGACTTCTAACAATAGAAGCAGGAGCTGTCCTAATTCTTTGGTTAGCTTTGGGAACCCTATTCCTTATACTGTGTTGCCTTGCCCAGCCTTAGTACAAGAGAAGGTGCTTAGTCTTACTGCAATCTGATATGCCATGCTTTGTTGATACCCAAGGAAAGCCTGTCCCTTTCCGAACAAAAACAGGAATAAATTAAAGGGGTACAAAGAGGATATGGAGAGGAAAGGGGAGGAGAGGAGGGAGGGAAAACTGCTGTCAGGATGTAAAAATAAATAATTAAAAAAGACTCTATCAGGGTCATTAGATCATGAGCCTACAGTCATCAATACCACTGCAAAACTAGCCTCCCTGCTCTTTATAGTCAGTGGGAACACAGATCACAGACCTCAGCAAGGTTTCCAGCGGCAGCACAGACCACTGACACTAACTGGGTCCTCTGCCACAGCACAGGCCATGGCCACCATCATAGCCCTTGGCAGCAGCAGCACAGGCCAAGGATATCAACATGGCCTCCAGGTTAATACAATCCCAGCCTCAGCAGAACCATGGACCACAATATGGTTCTTTTCAGCGTAGATCATAGACATCAACATAGCCCCAGGTGGCATGTGCTGCAACACAGACCATAGGCATTCACATAGCACTTGGTAGTAATGTGTTTTAGGTTTGTATCCTAAAACTTTGATTAAAGTATTCATACACTCTAAGAAGGTGTGTGTGTGTGTATGTCCTTTGAATTGTTAATGTATAGAATCCTATTATCTGCAAGTAGCAATACTTTGACTTCTTTTTCTGTGTGTGTCCTTTTTATTTCTATTTCTTGTCTTATTGCTCAAGCTGAAATTTCAAATGCTATACTAAATATGGGGAGGGAGTGGACACTCTGATTTTATTCCTAATCTTAATGGAAACACTGAAGTTTTTTTCCCACTCACCATGATGTTGGCTATATGTTTGTCATATGTAATTTGTTATGTTCAGATATGTTCTCTCCATTTCTAGCCTCTCTATGACTTTTATCATGAAAGACTATCAGGTTTAGTCAAAGCCTTTCGTCCATTTAATGAGATGATCATGCAATTTTTTTCTTTGAGTCTATATAATGGAAAACATTTATTGATTTGTATATAACCATTCTTGCATCTCTGGAATAAAGATAACTTGGTCACGATGAATGAATGAGATTTTAAATATAATTTTACATTCAGTTTGTCAGTATTTTGTTGGGAATTTTTGTATGTTCATTTGTATGAAATTTTGCATGTGCATTGGGGAGAGCAGTCTGTAATTTTCTTCTTTGTTGTATCTTCGTCTGGTTTTGTTATTGGGGTAATACTGATTCCTTAAAGAGTTTGGAAGCCTTTCTTTTTTACTTAATGAAGTAATTTTTAAGGTGCAATGACAGGGCCAATAAACAGAGGTTCTCTCTCTCTCTCTCTCTCTCTCTCTCTCTCTCTCTCTCTCTCTCTTTTCCTCACCCCTACCCCACCCATCTTCTCTGCTCTGTTTCCTCTTTTCCCTTCCTCTTCTGTCGGGTTTTGTTTTGTTTTTGTCTCCAGAATTGTTGTCTCAGACTTGACTGAAATGCAGATGAAATCCTCCTGGGTCTGAAAAGAGATGGGGGTAGGGGCGGGCAGGGGCCACACAGAGGAAGCATTGTAAATCTAAACAGCGGGAAGCATCTTAGGAGAAAAAGTCTCTGGAACACGGCTTTACCTAAACAAGAGCGAATAATTGGAAAGAAATAGAATCTAGGATATGTAATTTTGAATTACATTTGTCCATCAGCAACCCAGTGTCTCTAATTTCTGTAAGGACAATTCACTAGATACTTAAGGTATAAAATAGCCACTTTAAAATACTGTTTTATACTTTTGAGAATAAAAAGAGGAGCACTTCACTCCAAGTGGAAAAATTTCACATACACACAACTTCACCCCCTCCCTCACACATACACACTGTTTATCACATTCCCACACATCTCTTTATTTTTGTGAAAAAAAAGTTTAAGGCTGCTATTTATATAAAATGACAAATATATATATCTTTGTCAAAGTTTTTGTGTTAAGTCTGTATAGTAAACCATTGCTTTTTTATGATAAGATTACAGAAGATTCCAGCCTCTCTAAACAGCAATATCAAGATTTGGATAAGCCTTTTATTACTCTTCATCAACAGACAAAAGGCTACTTTATTGAATCTTGTCAACAGTTTTGGGAGTAATAAACTTCTACATTTAAGGAGGAGTTAAATTACCAAAATATAATGGTGCAGGTGTTTCTTGTGTCAACTTGACACAAACTAGAGTCATTTAGAAAGAAGGAAGCACAATTGAGAAAAACGCCCCAATCAAATTAGACTGTGGAAGGACCCAGTCCACTGTGGGTGGTGCTATCCCCCGTAAGTGTTCCTGAATTATATGAGAAAGCAGACTGAGCAAGCCAAGAGAACAATCTGATAAGCAGCACCCTCCACCTCCTCTGCATCAGTTCCTGCCTCCAGGTTCCTGCCTTGATCCTCTGCCTGGACTTCCTGGATGAAGACTTACCAGCTATCAGCTGGAATAACCCCTTTCTCCCTCAGTTGCTTTTGGTCCTGGTTTTGACCACAACAATAGGAAAGTAAGGCTCAGAGAAATTCCTAAGTGGCTTTCTACTAGACAATTTTAAAATTCAATTTCAGAAGACAGAAAGATAAAATTTAGAAGATTGGGCTTATACATGGGGACAGCTCTTGCATAACCGCTGGGCTCTGCTTCATGTAGGAAGTGAGATGATTTTACTATTGAGATGGTAAAGTTTGTGATCTGAATTAACACATGGGCTTGCCTCTAGGCATTACTTCCTTGCTGGTAAATGCTATGATGCAGCTTGTTGTAAGTAATGCTAAGAGGTTAATGATTTTAAGATATGCCTTGCTAGGCATACTATAACAGTCAATGAAGGTTATTAAGATAGAACCATCATTGTTTAAACAAAGAACCATTAAGTTTAGATTCTCTGTTCAGGAGTCACTAGGTTAAGTTTTTTAATTCTGATATATACACAAGGAAAAGTTTTGTGATATTCATAGTGTAATACTTATATATTTGTCAAGGACATTGATACCACCCAAGAGTCTAGCTAGAAGGGCAACTTCTCAGCTAACAATGGTACTAATACTATATTTCATCTGTGTATTACATTGGTACTTCCCAAGTTTGCCCATCTCCTTTGTCCTTAGAAGCCCACACACACACCTGAGAGACTAAAGGATCAGCCCCATGTGCATTTGCTCCGTGGTCCTCCCAGTGTGTGCATCTGCTCAGATGGCTCCTCCTGGGTGTGCATCTGCCTTAACAGCCCCCCACCCACCCAGTGTGGCCTGGGTGTGGACATGCTGGTTTCACTTCTGTGACATATAGCACAAATCCTATTTAGTATATAATAAAACCCCAGAGCCAGATACTGGGGAAAGGCTGGAATATCAGAGAAACAGAGAAAGAAACCACAGCCAAGTCTCACCTAGCCAACTTCTGAGGCTGAACAGGGTAAGTGGTATCTTCAAGGGTCCTCAGCCTAACTGGTCATTTAGGCAGAATGGCTGAATTTCTGCCTTCTCCTACCTTGTATTTCTTTTTCCATCAAGCTATTTTACTTCCTGGTTCAATTCTACTAGAGCTAGGATTAAAGGTGTGAGCTAACACTGCCTGAATATTAGACACTGAGCTCACAGTGATCCAGAGGGATCTCTGTCTCCCTAGTGATAGGATTAAAGGTGTAGTTAGTTACCACTCCCTGACCTTCATAGCTTGGCAGTGGGTAGTTCTGTCCTCTGATATTCCAGACAAATTTTCTTAAATATGCACTATGTCACCACAGTGATGGGACATAACTGGGGAGTTTGGGGATAGTTACAAAGAAATTGTCCTGGTTACCATATTTCTTCATATTGCACTTCTCCCTTGCATTCTGCATATATATTTCCCCCTGCTTATTAAACTTCTCGTAGTTTTTTCCCAGATTGGGACCCTGAACATATAAGTGCCATCACTTGATCTCTCTCCCTAAACAATTATATAAGGCCCTAGGTCTATGCTACATTTTCCACCCAATTCTGCTTCTCTCCACTAAGGAAATCTTTTAATGTTGAAGATGACTTAGAGTGAGTTGGTGATCACTTGAATTTCTCTGTGTAGATAGGAAGCAATGAAGATTTCAGAGTGGGAGTTTGCCTGTTCAACCAGAAGGAAGAAGCAGTTCCCACCTCACCAGCTTCCTGGAAGACAGACTGAGGGAAGGTGGCCTGGAACCAATCAGGAGGAGTTAACCACTGCCGGAATAAAATCAGGTAGGAAAAGACCTCTGCAAAGGGGTCTAACAGCTCCTGATGAGTTTCAGCTGAAGCCCATTAAGGGCAGGCAGAGGAACCCTGTACATAGAGGTTGCACAGCCCCAGGAATTCCCAAAAGCTAATTTCCCATTTTAGGAGTATGCCAAAAACAGACCAAAGAGCAGAACTTCCATTTTGTGTGCCTCTGCCTGTTCTTGGGTGGTAACTCAACAATGATCAGCACAGTTTCACACTGCCCATGTGGCCTTGTCCAAATTCCCAAGGCAGACTCTTCCCCTTCCTTGGTGACTGTATGAAAATGCAAACTTTCCTCATATTTCTGCTCTCAAAGAAATCACTGTTTCAGATGTTTGTTAGAGCTCCATAATTTTGCTCTCATTCAAAAATGGAAGTTTTGAGAAATGCAAGGAAAGGAAGACAAAGCTCAGAGCTTGGCAAACAGGAAACATTGAAAGCAAATACTGAGGAAAAGATGAGACTGTACAGAATATAATGTGAATAGTAGGTGGCCTGCTATAGTCCAAAACAGGAACAACATCCAAGTGAAAGCATAGCTCTTTCCTCAAATACAACATAGGTGGTTTGTTCTGGCTGCTGTAAGTTAACAGGGTCTGTAATGCACACTTAGATGGACTAAGGTTACCTGAACAGTGGGATGTACTATACTGTGAAAGGTGTGATATGAACTTTCATTGTCACAGAACAGAAGAAAGCTATATATCAATTTATTTACCAAATATATTGGTGAGATCCAGGTGGACAGGCCATGGCAGAGTGAAGAAACGTTTGGTTTTGAAGCAGTCTTGCCAAGTGATATAGCTTGGCCTTGAACTCATGATCCTCATGCCTCAGCCTTTTGAGTGCAGAATTTACAGGTGTGTACCACTACACCTGATACCAGGAAGCCTTTTCTACAAGTTCCAAGTATTACCTTATAGCATTCTTAGTACTGAGTTTAGTTGAGGTTATGCCTTGGCCATCCATTCTGAGAGTTTTATTTAATACTCACAAAGATATTAGGTCAGATACAGAGGTTGAGCTATGCAAGATGATATCTGCTGTCTGGACTCAACATCTCACCTCCTCCCAATCACGATGCCCTACTCAGCTGATTGATGTCACCTGTCTTCAGGACCTTTAACACTCATGATTCCTGCAGATAACTTTGGATCTACTGGAAGAATTCTGGATATCCAAGTGCTAAGCTGTGACTGGGTGTGGTGTTGTATACCTGTAATATCATCACTTGAGAGTCAAAAATAGGAAGATTTCTGCAAGTTCAAGGCCAGTCTCCAGCTAGAACCAAATGATGACACTTATCTCAAAAATAAACAAATAAATAAATAAAGAACCAGACAGTGGTGGGCTTACCTTTAATCACAGCACTCAGCAGACAGAGGCAGTTGGATCAGTTTGAAGTTAGCCTGATCTACAAAGTCAGTTCCAAGATAGCCAGGTATACACAGAGAAGCCCTGTCTCCAAAAACCAAATACATAAATAATATAAAATAATGAATAAATGCTAAGCCCTGAAATAAGAAAAATGTTCACCTAGCTAATAAAATTGATGCCTTATTTGTATGCTTTTGTAATGTATTGTGAAATTTCCAATAATTATCTTCTTATAGAAAATGGTATAGCATTGTGAAGTAGATGCCTTTTAACAGATAAATCATGACACATCTACACTATGAAGTTTTATGCAGCCATTGGGAATGAAAGACAGTTGTCCTGGCAACTAATGTGATGGGTTTCTATGTGTGTGAGTGGAAGGCATGAGGCATAGGGAAGTGAATGCTGGGACTCTGGACTCTACACGTATGGTACAAACAGCAAGATGCCTCACAGTGTATAGACACAGATGGTTAGACAAGCATGGATTGTCTTAGAGTTTCTATTTCTGTGAAGAGACACAATGACCACAGCAACTCTTATAAAGGAAAACTTTTAATTGGAGGGTGGCTTACAGTTCAGAGGTTCAGTACATAATCATCATGGTGGAGAGCACAAGCATGTGCAGGCAGAGAAGTAGCTGAGAATCTTACATCATGCAGGCAACAGGAAGTTGACTGATAACACTGGGAGTAGCTTGAGCGTAGGAGAACTCAAAGCCCCCCCACGACAGTGACATACTTCCTCCAACAAGGCCATGGTTACTGCAACAAAGCCACACTTCCTAACACTCACTTTGGAGGCCATTTTCTCTTCAAACCACAGTATGGATGAAGTGCCAAGAACATGTGTCAGGTCCTTAACTTGCAATAGAGGCCAAAAGGAGGTGCCACAGGAAGCAAACAGGAAGGGGGACAAACAGAAAGAAAACAGATGAAAACTTAATATTTATAACTCCATTGATCCCATTAATTTCCATGCATCCATGCATCTATCCATTTATCCACCTATCCATCTGTCAAAGAAATTAAAGAGTCCTTGAACGTTCTGAACTGGCAGAATATACAATAAATCAAATATATTATTAAGTAAAAAAAAATTACCATATAAGAATATACACTCAATGATCTAGTTCTGTTTAAAACACACACACACACAAACATACACACACACACACACTATTTCTATGTGTACAGTTTGAGGGGAAACCTGTAATTAGAAACAATCCTGCGTTGATAGGTGGTTATTACTTTTGACAGATACTGCATCTTGCTGAGACCATTTTGGTACCATTTCCATGTGATTTTGAGGGTCACAAGATGGAAAGGAATGACTAACACCTAAGCTCCATGGTAAACAAATTGTTAGGCTTTGGCTCCTGCCACTTCCACTTGCCCCAGTGATTTGGTTAAGACTGGTTCTCTGTAGCTTGGCTGTTAGAATGGGAGCTTATGCACATGGAACCCTCTGGGCTACATTTAAACTGAGGTTCCTAATGGGATCACATAGCTGCTCTTGACATCAGTTACGATTTCATAAGCATCTGAGAGGTCCCACTGCTTGATGGGCTGGAGTATTTTGTGAGGTTGTAATGTACAGATGTGGAATATAGAGGCATTTAGAACATTCTTTTCTAGCTGTTATACAGGGTTGATAGATTTATTTTTTTCAGTATCAGCTCTCCTCAGTCACAGTATTTACTTCTTTTTTGATGAAGATATCAAATTGGACAGTGATAATCCAGGACATAACTGAAAAAAGAGTTTAGCTTGCATTAAGCACAGAATTGAAAAATCTGGGCGCTTGTGTATGGCCTTCCTCTTGGTTTTCTTTCTACTGGTGTGCTAAAATACCATGACCAAAAGTAACTGCAGGAGAAAGGGCCTAGGCTTACAAGTTACAGCCTGTCATGGAGAGAAACCCAAAGAGAAACTCCAGCAAGACCCTAGAGGAAGAAACCTCGAGGTAGGAACGGAAGCAGAGACCAGGGAGGAATATTGGTGACTGACTTGCTTAGCTACCTTTACTATCTTACCATGGCCCACCTGCCTAAGGATTGCCATTCCCACTGGGCTGGGACCTCCTATATCAATTGTCAGTGAAGAAAATGCCTCAGACATGCCCACAGGGCCATCTGATGGGGAGGCAATTCCTTAGCTGAGATTCCATCTTTCCAGGTAAGTCTGGGTTAGGACAAGTTGACAGAAACTCACCAGCACACCCTTTATCACATGACACTGATAACAAAGTGTGTGAGAGAACTGACGTGCTGTATTATTCTGTGGAAGTCTTGTGGCTCTTCAAATTTTTTTCACAGGACAATCCACTTGTGAGTAGAGGGCATGTGAACAAGAGCTTCTTTAGTGGTCATTGTCCAGTTGTCACAGTGAAGGGAATTTGATGTCCCGGCAGGCAATGGGTGTCTTCCCTTGCATGTAAGTGACGCTACATGGTTAGTATTTGCTATAGTGGACACCATTTGTTGTTATGATGTGACTTAGAGTGTGTAATGGCCTGGATTATGTGCCCCTCAATTCAGAAGTTGAAGTTAATCACCCCAGTATTTTAGGAGCTACTGTGTATGAAGCTGTATCCCTTAAAGGTTAAGATGAAATGAAGTTAAATTTAGTCATTATGGAATCATCTAGTATAATTTGACCTGTGTCCTTATATGAAGAGTAGATTAGGACATATATCCCACAGAGTGGGGGGAGTGTGTAAGAAGGCAGGGGAGATGGCTATCTAGAAGCTAAGATGAGAAGATTCTGGAGAAGTTAACCACAGCCATATCTTGATGCTAGCCTCAAGCCTCTAGGCTCACAAGGAACAATCTGTCATTTAAACCAGTCTGTGACATTAGTTCAAGCAAACCAGCACAGACACATGCATTGTACCTGCTTTCTGTTCTCTTTCCCTCACCTCTTGGCTGTGAGACAGATGCTTAGGACAAACTTGAAAGCATGTTGAAGATAATGAATCTTCTATTAGCCCAAATCTCAAAATCAACCTTTGGGTTGGAGTCTGCCATTGATGGCAATCAGGGAAATCCATTTGACATTTTAAGAAAAAGAATAAGAAGCTCATAAAGCATGAAACTACCCAGACCCAGCTGATCTGTCAATTGGCTAAAATTAATCCCTCTAAACGTAGACACTGAAGCAGATGAGGGGGGACCAAATGGCCACACTTGGGAAAAACCATCAGTGTGGTGTGAATGGACATCCTTTCCAGTACCGACTCGCACTCCAAGATGCTGAGAAGATGGGGGAAATGGGACAATGCACTGACCGCGGCATGTTCTTTGGGAATAGGGAGTGAGTGTATAAACCTCATAATGCCACAAGAAAGATATCATAATCTGGGACTAAAGCCTTGAGTGAATGATTCTCATTTGGAAAAAAAAAATGATTGCATCTCATGCTGATAAACAACAGCTGTGGCAGAAAATACCAAAAATGTTGATGTTTATGTTGGCTTCCCCTGCCAGGACTTTTCATGTGAAGTGCGCTGTGTGTAAGGTTTTCTGACTAAGTTACTTCAGAAGTCACCAAAGCACCCAAGTAATTAAGAAGTGGGTGGTCTATCTTGATGGGTAAACAACATAATTTATCTGTGATCCTTTTTGTTCCTGCTGTGGGATGAGTTCCAAATTCACAAACTCATTCAGACTGAAAGCTGAGCTTGGCTATAAATGAATGAATACTCTTAAATCCAAACCCAGGAGCATCAGCCAGCGTTCATGCTGGGACAAGAACCCAGGTCTAGGGCACAGTAGGTGCCAAGCTGTCCTGTCCCCCCATACCTCAAGAATGTTCTGTTGTAATAGGGATAAAGCCCTACAAAGTATCACACTTTCTTATAAGCCATTTTGTGTCCCTCCTTTTTTTTTTTCTTTAAGTTCATGGGTAGGGGCATACAGTATGCTTGAATGCAGTTACATGTGGCATGCCAATCACTCTGGCCAGTGAAATCTACATGGGAACACTGGAGAGCATTTCTGGGTAGGAACACTTAGGAGTCAGTGCTGGCACATCTTCCCCACTGTGGGGGGATGAAACACCAACACTGTTGGTCTATATAAAGCAGCCTGCAATAGCAAGCTATCCATAGATGGAGTAGTTCAAGAAGTATCCGATACCGGCAACACTCCCTGCAATCATTCTCTTTAGTTCATCTGATCACTGAGATTTGGAGGTTCTTTTGTTACTTTTCATCTTGGCTCAGCCCAACCCCAGCCTATGACTGTCTCTGGCTAAGTATGACTGCAACTCATCCCTTAGCATCTTTCTCTTTTCCTCAGAATCTCACAGCATCTTTATCTGGGTGTGTGAATGTGTACAGGGAAAGTGACATTTCGTTAACTTCCCTCACAGTTTGGAAATGGCTATGTAACTGAGTTCATTGTGGCATCCTGTTGTGCCTTAGATCAGTGTGGTTACTTTTAATCTTCTTTCTATTTTTCTAAATATGAGAACAACAGAGGCTTTTGATGCTTATGTCCAGGGTTCACCTCTGTCCCACAGTCTGGAGGGGCTGGGGCCTTCTGTTCTGGTCCCTGCATGAAGCTCATCCTGTCTTCTCCTTCATCTGAGCATCAATCCCACTGACAGCATCTCTGAACATTCCTAAAGGGCCTGGAGCCAGTGGAACACAGTCTGCCAAGTCTAGGTTCCTGGTGTTAGAAAGTGTGGGATAATAAATTTGTGTTCATCCCCAATGGCTGGGATGTCATCGTGGACTCACATCAGACCATGAAAACAAGTGAGACACCTGAAGGACGGCAAAGCAGGAAGGCGAGGATACTTGTCCCTGGCCATTTTGTGGAACTGACTATGATACAAACAAACAAACAAGAAACATATACACTTTCTTCTTGTGACCTGGGGTTTCTTCTTAAGAAACTGAACTTCAACTGTGGCTGACACAGTTACCCAAATTCTGCTGTAATTCTTACTTGAAACTGTTCCCGAAAGCCTCCAAGAAGCAGAAGTCATTGGATCAACCTTATTCAAAAAAGCAAACCTAGTGCAGTGGAAACTCCCTGAAATCTATGAGAAGATTCACGGTGATGGGGATGCAGAGCCTGAACTAGCACCTTTTGTAACCAGGCAAGGCTTCCAGTGGTGGGACTGGGACATTAACCCAGCCACAAAACTTACAGCCTACAGTTTGTCTTGCCTGCAACATATGCAGGGGGTAATGGTAGTGCAGGCATGTGGGATTGGCCAACCAATGACTGGTCCAACTTGTGGTCCAGGCCATGAGAAAGAGCCCATGCCCAACACTGCTTGGATGACTAGGAACCAGAGGCTGGATAGACCAGAGACTTAGGATAGAATCAAACAAAAATGGCAAAAAAAAAAGTCAATGAAATGATTCCTGATAATATTCTGCTATACTCTTAGATTGATGTTTAGTGCAGTTGTCATCAGAGAGGATTCCTCCAGCAACTTATGGGAGCAGATGCAGAGCTCCATGGTCCAACACTAGGTGGAGCTCAGGGAACCCTGAGGAAGAAGAGGAGGAAGGCTTGTAGGAGCCAGAGGGGTTCAGGACACCATGATAACACAACCCATAGACTAAATTAAACAGGGCTCATGGAGGGTCATGGAGACTGAAGAAATAACAGTTCCTATATGTGTCTGAGCTAGGTCCTTTGCATATATGTTACAGTTGTGTAACGTGCATGTTGTTTAGCTTGGTGCTCCTGTGGAAGTTCTAATGTGGGGGGAGGGGATGTCTTTGTCTCTTTTGTTTGTGCTTGGGACCCTTTTCCTCCCACTGGGTTGCCTTGATATGAGGGTTTATGCCTGGTCTTATTGTAACTTATGATGCCATGATTTGCTGATATCCTTCTGCAGGAAAACAAAGGAGAGCATCTAGGGGAAAGAAGAGGTGTGGGGTGGCTGGAAGGGGTAAAGGGATCAGGAACTGTGGTCAGGATTTAATGAATGAAAGAAGAATAAATTTTTAAAAGAGGGGAGGGCAGAGCCGGCGAGATGGCTCAGCAGTTAAGAGCACTGACTACTCTTTCAGAGGTCCCGAATTCAATTCCCAGCAGTCACATAGTGGTTTACAACCATCTCTAGTGGAATCTACTGACTTTTTGTGGCATAAGGTCATACATGCAGATAGAGCACTCATATACATAAAATAAATAAATGAATCTTTATAGAAAAAGAAGCTGAGGCATTGTTGTCATTGAATGTTGATAGAGAGACTTGCAGTCTGGTGAGTTAGAGTTACTTTCTGCCTCCAAAGTAGCAGTTAGCAGAAATTGGTGTTATGAAAGTAAAATGCAGATATGCCAGTGACTGTTGGGTGGAGAAACCTGGAAAAGTCCCTGTCAATTTGAGTACAGTGAAAGTTCAAACGTCCCTGTAGCAGCATGCTGGGGGGTTGTGTTTTATTCCCCCAAATTCCTCTGCAAATCATGCTAAGTAGCTCCTTCCAAAAGCTGTAATAAATACTGAAATCTCAGAATGTGTTCAGTTTGTCGCAAATGTTGGATGGCTCCCCATCCACAGTGGCAATGTGGCTCCCTTCTGCCATCAGTCAGCACTCCCTGGGTGAAAAATGAGCTGAAAGGGAGTCCATTCACTGCCAAGAGTTATGGGCTGCATCCAGAGGTGGCGCCTTAGCTGTCCTGGGGCCTTTTGCTATTCTAATCCTCAATCATAATGCTGAAAGAACTAATAGCTGAAATAGGCAGATATACAATCCATCATTGACTGTGGAGTCACCAGCCGGCCTCAGTCCTGCCAGTGTGCCCTGTTCCGGACTTCTGATTTAATAAGGGCTCCTGTGCATGGATGAACACCCTACAGGAAGCTAGGCATTTACACGAATGCAGTCTTTAATAAAAGATATGGTCTGTCTGTCCTTTTGCTGGAAGGAAGTACCATAAAGGGTCATTCCCCCTAAATTATTTTAGTTAATTTAATATAACTTCGAGTCAATGTCCAACTGGTATGTAGGGAGAACCTAACAAAACTTGGACTAATGTTAAGCTGAAAAAAAAAGTAAAAATAACTGAACAGCATTATAAAAAAAGAAGGAAAGACTTGCCTGAGGCCAGTGAAATATCTATGCTCTTAGGACACTAAAACAGGTACAGCAATCAGAACAGTGTGGTCCTAGCTCAGCAACAGACAAGTAGATTTGTGGGCTGGGACAGAGAATCCAGAAACAGAATCTCACAGATCTCATGGTGTTTAACAAAAACAAAAACAGTCTGTCCACTTAAAATGAAAAAACACAAAAAACAACTAACAACATTTGGCATAGATTGGAAGGGATGCCTCACTAAAGATCTAACAAACTGCAGATAAACAATGGGACAGTCAAGCCATGAGAGAAATGCAAATTACCACCAAAGTGAAACACCATGATGGTTTGAATAAGTTAAGAAAACCCTAGAACAACGCAGCAGCAGAAAATCAAGTGCCAAGGAAAACTCCAGCCACTTCACTGCCTTCCAGGAGGGAATGCAGAAAGGTGCTATAGCTTTGAAAACAGAGGCAGCCTCCTCCTGTACAGGTGAGACCATTAGCCATAGGATATGAGCCTCTGATTCCCCCTCCCCAGGGCATACCCAAGAGAGAGGCAAACACATGTTCTTATAATAAAAACCTGTAGACAGAACTTCACAGCAGCTTTGCTCATGATGAGAGGAAATGCTTCACATGCCCTTCAACTAGCTGGTGTGCAAAGGAAGAAAATGTGCTACATGAGAACCTTACTGAGCCACAATAGGCAACAGGCTGGTGATACCCACTCACATCATGGCTGTATCTGTGAATGCCCAGTGAATGAGGCTGCCCTAGGTTAAATATAGAATGTCTCTAGAGGTCTATATACTAATGATTTGGTCCTCAGAGTGTCACTGTGGGAAGTGGTACAGCCCCATGAGGCATTTTCTCCCTCCCTCCCTCCTTCCTCCTCCTCCTCCTCCTCCTCCCTCTTCTTCCTCTCTCTTTCTTTCAGTGCTGAGGCTATGAGAGTGTGTTCTTAAGGGAATTATGGGACCATGGGTCTATTCTCTTCTTCTTCTAGGTCACAAAGTGAGTGCTTTATTCTACTACCTGCCCCCCCCCATTTCCACTCATTCCCACTACAGAAGTGATGTCATCCAATTTGGGGGGTCTAGAACCAAAACTGTTGTCTTAGTTAGGGTTCATACTGCTGTGAAAAAAAACACCATGACTAAAAGCAACCTGTTGGGGAAAGGGTTTATTTCAGTTTACACTTCCAGATCATAGACTATCATTGAGGAAACTCAGAGCAGGAACCTGGAGGCAGGAACTGAAGCAGAAGCCATGGAGGAATGCTGCTTACTGGCTTCCTCCCCATGGCTTGCTCAACCTGCTTTCTTATAGAACTTGGGCCCATATGCCCAGGGGAGGCATGGGTGAGGCTCTTCCACATAAATTACTAATCAGGAAGTTACTATCTGATGGCATTTTTCTCAATTGAGGTTCTATATTTCCAGATGCTCCGAGCCTGTGTCAAGCAGACATGAAAACTGTAAAGCAGAGGAGGCCTTTTCTCTTTGTTTTATTATTCCAGGTACCCCCTCACAGTACTGTGAAGCTAAGGCAGATACCATCCTCAAATACTGTATACCAAATTGCTTCTTTTTTATGATAGTCTGGAAAAGGCAAGTGGAGATGAAGAAGAGATTAGTGGGCTGTCCTGGGGGATGGGAGTGCATGGAACTGACTACAAAGGGCTTATGAGGAGGAGTCTGGGGACACAAGACTGTTCAGCATCTCTGTGGTGCTGGTGATGCAAAATCCCAACTGGTGGAGCTGGAGATGCAGGCCACTGGCAGACCACACTCATGGCATGGGCAGAACCATGGATTCCATCCCCAGCACCATAAAAACAGAGAAAAACAAACCTCTATATACCTAATGTTAATTTTATTGAATCTAATATTTCAATGGAAAACAAATTTAAAGCACATTATGTCTTTTTTGAGTTAAAACATAAATTATTTAATTTTTGCTGTGGTGGTGGGCTAGTTTAGACCTCATATGAAAGTAAAATCCAGTTGAGTTGACGACTTAGTTACAGTTGAAGGTCAAAATTATAATAGAGTAGTAGATGTAGATGGCTTTCCTCTGGGACATTTTATAAGTTTCTACTTCTATAACCCAGTGGGAAATCCTTCTGACCACTGGAAGAACAGTGGGAATGCAGAAGCAGGGCACTGGGAATAAAGCAGGATGATGACAACTGACCAGGCTGCCACATGTCTTGTGTGAGTTGAATGCAGAGCATTTCCTTGTACTAGCTCAAGAAACTAGACTCTTGCATCATGGCTGGTTTGTGGGCACTGTCTCCTGCATACTATTTAGTTTGATTCTGTGATATTTGACATGATAGACTTCATTTTGCCTTAGAGTTGTCTGGTCTGTGGAGCTCAGTGCAGGGGCCTAGTTCAGCATAGTTTCTGCCCGTCACTTTTCCTAAACATCATAACTGTTGTATTAGGTTTCTAAGCCAGACTTTCTGGTCTAGCCCAGAGGTTTGGACCCACTCTCAGCCCCACTGCCACTTAGGCCCAAATAATAATCAGAGACTCTTATATTATTTTGAGGCTGATTGGCCTAGGGCCCAGGTATATAACTTGCTAGCGCTTTAGTCTTAAACTAACCCATCTCTCTTATCCTGTTCAGCTATGTGGCTTAGTACCTTTTCTCAGCATCATTTCCTCTGCATCTCCTGGCAGCTCCAATGACTCTATGGCATCTGTCTCTGTTCTGAGATGTTACCAGAGTCTTCTTAGTCTGGTAGTCCTGCCCACACTTTCTGCCTACCTTCAGCCAATCAGCTTTTTATTAAACCCATAGGCAGGACAACTATTTAAAATGTAACACATAATCCCACTGCACATAACTATAGAAACTAAAATATTTTAAGGAAACTTGAATGAATAATTTATACTCTTGGCTGAAGGAGGTTAGAAATCCCTTATTCCCTCTATTTGAGGATGTACAAAAGAAACACCACTGTACAGGAAATAAACATGTTGCAAACTTAATTCATGGAAGTATCTGCAACTTATATGGTAATGAATTAACTTTATTGTGAAGTAAAGAACTCACTACAGAAAAAGAATGTAAATTAAAATGTAGAAAATACACTGAAGAGTCAATTCACAAATTGCCCCGCAGACAGTTCCTGCAGGACAGAAGGAAGACATCACAGCTGGCTTTGTTGATGCATCAGACTAGTAAAGGATAACACGGCATCAAACTTGGACTAGGAAATGGGAGCCACAGAGAAATCAGTGGGGGTCAAAGTCTGCATGGCCCTTGTGTAATAATGCATGATGAGATCTCATGCTCGAAGGCATACCAGCACAAGTGGAGTCATGCAGTCCCTGGAGGATGCTTGTGGTAAGCTCTGTGTACTATTGGAACTTCTTTTGGAACCTTTAAAATGACAGTGTTGTCTGTGACCTCCAGGTAGAAAAATGGAGAATCGCCTGTCCAGAGGCATGCATCTCTATTATTTTCCTCTAAAATGGGTGTCTCAGTAGTGGCCAGTCTCCACAAGATGTCGATTTTCCTCATTTCTTTGCACTGTTCCTGTCATGCTAGGAATTCTGTGAACACTGCCCTTCTGATAAGAGGATAACCCACCTCTAAGCAGAAGCAAGTGATCTCATGCTGCAAGAGTAGAGCCACACGTCACTGAAAAGCAAAACTGTTCACAAACCATTCTGGTGGAGGAAAAGCACCTGGTGAACTGTCAATACAGAATGAGTAGTAGAAGAAGGTAGTTATAAATACCAGCTAAGGCCATGTGACCAGTTGCGGAAATGAAGATTGTTACTGACAAGAGTATTTCAGTTATATTTTGTTAAGAATGTGTTTATACAGATACTTGTGTTTTCTTTCTTCAGTTTTTCTAATCATGTAATATAACATCAATTAAGAGAATATTGGTGGCTATCATACTTAAGTTTTCAGATACCAAAAGAACATCCCTCAAGGAATGCTGCCACCTATTCTAAAATTTATATGAGGGATAGTTACAATGGCATTATTATGATCTGGTTATTGTATTTATTTGGAAATTAAGCATGGCATAAGGTGATATGATTGTGTGTTGATAAGGGACAAGGGTTGTGGTGACTGTCTTGGTTGTCACATTTAAAGTGGGAAGATCTACTTTCAATCTGGATCATTTAATGTAGGATGATACACCTTATATATAAATATTTGAGGTGGTAAGATCCACATTTTTTTGTTTTGTTTTTCAAAACAAGTTTCTCTGTGTAGCCCTGGCTGTCCTAGAACTCACAGAGATCCAGTGCCTCTGTTCTGAGATCAAAGTCATGCTCTACTAGTAAAGAGCCACCTTTTATCTGGGCCACATCTTCAACTGACAGCCTCTATAAAGGGCGTGGAAGGCAGAAGCTTGCCCTTTTTGCATGCTTACCCTCACTTTCACTGGCAAGTCCATCTCTTCACTGCCTTTAGAACCTTCATCTTCAGGATTCCAGTAAATACTGAAGAGGGGCTGAGACTTCCAGCCTCGAAAACTGAACAACTACTGAATGTTTGGACCTCTATTGGTAGATAGCCATTGTTGGAGTAGCTGGACCAGAGCCTGTAAGCCATTCTAATAAAACCACAAACACACACACACACACACACACACACACACACACACACACATTCGTTTTATGGTTCTATTGCTTTAGAGAACCCAGACTAATATCTCATCCTAGGAAAAGTTTTTGAAGAATGTGAGTCTCAGAGACAGTGAAGGAAAGAAACAATATGGAAACTGCAGAGCTAGAAGCTGCCATTCCTGAGGGTTAGCCTGGGGGCAGCAGTTCAGAAATTGCTGCTCCAAGTGAGCCCAGCCAACAACAGCATCTGAAACAGCTGTGAAGAGCTTTCCCTGAGGCCTGTGAAGAGCTTTCCCTGAGGCCTGTCCTAACAGCAGAAACTGGAGTATGACAAGCCCATAGAAACCTGTGTGGTGATGGCAAGGACTTGCTACAACATGAGGTAACATTAGTTCCTGGTATGAACCAAGACTGCATGTTTTCCTGACAAGCTGGAAATGATTCAACTTGATTTAACTCAAAATTTCACGGTGACTCCCTTTTTTTTTTTCTAATAGCAATTAGTATAAATGAACCTGAATTAATGAATCGAATCTGTGGGGCTGCATTTGAGGCAGGCATGATAACACAATTGGTGGGGTCCAGTGTAGAATGAAAACATGGGGGCTTCAGAAATGATTAGGGATTTTTCAGATGAGGACAAGAGGCCACCAAAGGGTACTCATGCCCCTGTGCATTGGGGGGTGGGGGGCACCCATGAAAACAGCTCTGCTTAGACTGTGTCTGATTTTGTAAAACATGACTAAGTCCAAACCTGTCCACGCCAGAAGACAGCCCGTTCATGCCTAAAGTACCATGACATTTTTTAAGTTTTTATCTGAAAGGATCAAAGCTTAGGAAATGAAAAGCTGTCCAAGAGCTTGGGTCACTAGCAAAAGGCAGGTGGCACACATCCTCAGTGGGGTACCACATGCATGCTGACCAGAGGGAAGGCCACTGCTGGGGTGAACTCCAGGGAAGAGGGCTGGAGAATGAAGTAGTTTAAGTTTTTGTCACGGATAGGACCGTGACCCTTCAGTCACTGTGATAAATAAGTTTCCTCCCACTTCTGCTAATCCCTCTTCATAGCCTCAGGAGACGTTTTCTGACTGCTGAGTGTTATTTTCTAAAATGTATAAAAGCATAACCAATTCCTTCTATATACCAGATATGAATCCTTAATCAGACATGTAACTTACAAACTTTTTCCCAGTCTGTGGCTTGTCTTTGTAGTTCCCCAACAGTACATGTTTGGAGAACAGACATTTTTAATTTGCATAGGCTCTGCATGATGGGTTTTGATCTCTTATGCTTTTTTCTTTTCTGATGCTGTGTTTCTAAGATCTTTGGCTAATAAAAATAAACTTGGGACTCAAACCTATAACTTGTCTTTACAGGTCACATCTTCCCCTCACCCTAGTATGCCTATGAACTTGCCAGCTGCTATTAGAAGCCTTCACTAAATGCCCGACTCTGAAGCTGTAGCAGAGTTCAAAACCAAGCAAGAGTGTCAGCCTCCTGACATGGTGATTCCAGGCTGGGAGAGGAGCTTGTTTCAGGCCAGCAATATGGCACCTGTGATTCTAGAGAAAAAGGTAGAAAAGGATATGGCAAGAAGAAGGGACAGGGGCAGTTGCTCTGAAGCCTGGTGGTGATGGGTGACAAGGAGATCCTACTGGACTGCTTCTGGAGAGGGTAAGGTCTGGTAGCCATTGCTGAGGGAAACAGATGCATTAGCACTAAAGTGAAAACAAAGGCCTCGATTTCCCTCCTGGAGGCCCCTGAAGGCACTGTGCAGAGATGTGGTGTGTCCCAGCTGCCAGGTAGAGGACGGACTGGACACCCAGAGGAAGCTCTGTGGATAGCTGAAGTGAGAAGCAGAGAAACTTGGATGATGCTTACCACAGAATGGCTAAAGGGGGGGGGATATAGATAGTCAGGTCTACTTTGAATATAAACCTCAAGGAATTTTCTGGTGGGGAGTTGGGGGGTGGGGCAGAGAAAGGGACAGGAAAAAGGAAAGAAAAATACTAAGACCGGAAGCATTTTGGTTGTGCCATCAGAAAAGCCGTTTGTGGAGTGCCAAGCCTCTTGGGACTGTGGAAATCGGGTTTGGGGCACTTGCAGGCAAGGGCTGTCAATTAGAACAGAGATGTTCACATGGCAGCCATGAGAGTGGCATGTTGGGGCGT
Source organism: Sigmodon hispidus (assembly GCA_004025045.1). Lineage (NCBI taxonomy): Eukaryota > Metazoa > Chordata > Mammalia > Rodentia > Cricetidae > Sigmodon > Sigmodon hispidus. Next base: position 142,230 of record PVIH01001036.1, read on the forward strand.
CATCAGTGTAGGCAGGAGAGAGAAGACCCCAGCTTCCTTCTGGGGTGAAACCTGGTGCTGGGGGCTGCACAGGACTTGTTAGCTGGAAACAGGACACAGTGGAGGAGCCTGGAGGTGTGAGGGCCAAGAGAGGTGAGAGGGAGTTTGAAGAGGAGGTGAGCTGAAGACATGGAGGCTGGGGTTTCAGAGAGGAGCATCTGATAGGCTGCTTCAGGGAAGTCAAGGACCAAGACGAATGTATAGGTAGAAAGAGTGAGATCACAACAGCACTACTGAACAGCCGTGGTGGAGAGGAGCAGAAATAGGCAGCAGCTGGTGTAGAAGGTGGAGTAGGAAGACACCTGTGGCCTCTGTTTCCTCCTCCCTCCTCCTTTCCCTCCTTTCTCTCCGCTTTTGTTTTAGGTTAGATGGAGACAGTGCCACAAAAACGATACCCACACCCTATCTTGATATTCAAGGGCTGAAAAAGGTGTTTCAGCCTTGAGGGGAATCAAAGCAATATGAGAATCTAATTTTGCCCCAAATATTTATTTTGTAAATATGGGACTGGCCTATACAGATTTTCTGAAAAGAAATGGTATTTGAGGCAGAACATTAAAGGCTTACTGACATTTACAAGAGCTCTGTGTCATATGAATGTTGTCCAGGAGGTGGCGATGTTGTGCCACAAAAGGAAACCTAACTTTTCATAGAACTTGGAGACTGCATTCCTGGCTTCCTAAACTGAAACTTTAATCAGGCCCTTGGCCTCCTTTTACAAGCTCTTGAATCCAATTTGCCCAGTGTATTTCTATTACTTCTTAAAATGTCTTCTGTAGCTGTTTCCTCTATCAGCCTCCTGGAAAACAATTCTGATATTGCACAGAAAAAAGAAGCAGCAGACATATTCCCCTGCATCTCAAGGTTCAGCTGGTCTATGTGCTCTCCAAAGGCTGTCCCTTTACTTCAGCACAGACCTCCAGAACAATGTTCACCATCTTAGCACAGCTTGGTGGCATCAGTACATCCTGTTGTTGGGCAGCCATCACTTTTCTAAGTAAACATTGGTTTCCCTGGACCCCTCACTCAGCCTCTGCCCACCCCTCTGCTATTCATATGAGTTTCACTATTTCAGGTACCTCAATTAAATGCAATGCAGAATAGCATCCTCTGTGAGTTGCTTGTCTAACTAACCTCAGGGTTTACCATGCACTAGCTTCGTTAGGATTCCTTCCATTTTAGCACCAACTGGTATTTTCACTATTCCTTTGCACACTCACACACTTGTAGTGCTCACCCATAAATGAGCCTTTGCGTCATTTCTACCCCTTAGCTGGATATGCAAGTATGTCTTTGAGTCTCTGCTTTCAATTATCTTGTATGTGTACCCAAAGTCGAATTGCTGGATCACATGGTAATTCCGCGTTAAACCTTTTGAGGGGCCACCATGCTTTCCATGATGACTGAAGCAATTTACAGTCCCACCAGCTGTGTCCCGGGAGTGCAAAGTGGGTGGGGAGAGTCTCAGAGGAGTAAGTGCGAGAAATCTTTTGATGGCTTCTCTAGGCAGAGTGTGATGGTGAACATACCAGGATCAGGTCCCTAGGTGCAGAGAAAGATGTCAAGGATGCTCATGCATGATGCCTCTAGGCCAGCAGCAAAGGCAGGGCTTGAAAATGGGCTGGCCAACTGAAACCCCTGTACAGTGTACTGGGCAAAGGCTAACGTGAGACCTTCACATCAAACTCCCACGTTTTTCTTAGAAACCAACTTGAGACAGACGAGGTCACTACCATGACTTCTATAAAAAGTTTCTGAGAGCCATAGAAAGTTTTGTTTCTCTGTTGTAAGAATTTTATGGAGTCTCAGCATTTCTCAGTGAAAATTTTTTTTTGTATTGTGGTCAGCAGAAGAGCTGTTGAGCTGTTTCTCATAAGATTAATTAAGAGAGTGAATATTATAAAGTTCATTCAAGAGTAAATATTGGCTTGTCAGTGTCTGGCTTGAGCTACTATCCCATGCACCTTTTCAAAACACTGTCTCAGAGATTCCATCTGCTGGCACCAATTCTTTATATGTGCATACTCAGAGACAGCATGGAGAGATGACACATAATTTAAAGGAGAAGCTTGTGTTGCCTTAAGTTCGGCTTGTTTTACCCAGAAGAGTGCTAAGCCCTGGGTGTTAAAAGCCCCAACTTAAAATCTGTCATTTTAAAGAGAGTCTTATCTATGCAAAACATACATATTTCAGTAAACTGAATGACACTGCACACATGCTAAAAAAAAATAGTAAAATAAAACTGTTAAGTAATCGGATCAGATAGGCCGTTTCAGACAGCATTCAGAGTGCAGCCAGGTAGCCAGGACTGGGGGCAGCTGTCTGAAAGCCAAGTGAAAGAGCACAACCTGCCTTGATCTGTGTAGCAGAACCAACGCTTTGGCCCAAGAGAGGAAAACTACAATTCCTTGAAGAAAGAATTGTCCTGACAAAGGCACTTATAATTAGAAGTGTGTGTACACTGTCCCGGATGCTTCTGCACAGTTGGGTCATTAATGTGTACAGCTCCTTACAAAGCAAGTATTGCTGACCCAGTTCAGTTCAGAGAGGGTAAGTAGTATTGCCAAGATCACACAACTCTTAAGTGCCAAAACTGGTTCACACACACAATATATACATATATGTATATATATTCCTTTGCATGCGCACACATTGTGTGTGTATAATAATTATTATTTTTGCACCTGCACATAATTGTGTACTGCTTGGTGCCTGGTGCCCATGGAAGCCAGAAGAGGACATCAGATCCTCTAGAATTCATGTTGCAGACAGTTGTGAGCCACAGTGTGGGTGCTGAAAATTGAACCCAGGGCCTCTGGAAGAGCAGCCAATGCTATAGGCTAGGTACAATGGCACAGGCCTTTAATCCTAGCACTTGGGAGACAAAAGCAAAAGGATCTCTGTGAGTTCAAGGCCCGTCCAGTCTGCATAATGAGTTCCAAATGAGCTGTCTCAAAGCACCCCTACCACCCACAAAAGAGAAAAAAATAGGGACTATCAACCTCTATTCTTTACCTCCTCAAAATGAAAACTAATTTAAAATTCTAACCTAATTTCTCCATTCTAATTTGACCATCCACATTTAAATTGAATCATGCTAAATAACAACATTGCCACTAGAGGGCAGTAAAGACACCTGCTCTATTTAATTACAGCTGCTCAGGGAGGAGCTGGGTTTCCTAAGAGTCTGAGGGGCATCAGCAACCCAGACCCAAGTTTGCCTACATAGCAGGGACTCACCAGATTCAATACAAGTGTCCACGCAATTCTGTGGCACACTGAAGGTCACAAAAGCCTCCCTTCCCCCCAAAAAATGCAATCTAACAGAACCTCCAAAATAAAGTCATTTAAAGAACAACAGCTTTTCAGGTTTCTAGCCCAAGAGAAGATCTTTGATTGGCTGACAGACAGCTAAGGAAAAGGCCTGGGCAGCATTCATTCTTAGCTACCACTAGGTGCTAAGAGATGAAGCAAGCTGGGCTTTGGGATCTTTTTTTTTTTAAACTATATTTATTTGCCTTGGTGTTTGCCTAGAACTGGAACTACAGACAGTTGTTAGCTGCCATGTGGGTGTTGGGAATCGAACCTGGGTCCTCTGGAAGAGCAGACGGTGCTCTTAACCTCTGAGCCATCTCTCCAGCCCCTGGGCTTTGGGATCTTATAGCCAGGACATACGTGTAGCAAATGAAGATTTCCAACAGTTATTCCACAGCCTCATGCTGTAGACTGACCCAGCTTTCACTTCAACTGTAAACTGTGGCACAAACAGAATTATAACAACTTCAAAGTCTGAGTCCTGGGTGCCTTGAACTTCCAATGTCCCTCTGTCTTTGAAGGATCTCCTGCCAAGTGACTCCAGGACTGGAGGCAAGGTCCTTTCAGGCTAGCCCAGCAAAAGCCAATTGACCTACACACCCAGCCCCCCCAGGTAAATTCTAGAAGACTCCCAAAACTGTGAGAAAGTATACGCAGTCAACGTTCTTATCCCAGTCATCTAGCCTCACACTCCACAGTCACTCAGCCTCACACCCCCAGATTCAGTCAGCATCCTAACCCAAATGTTTCAAAACTCAACAGGCGGAGATGTTTATCTTGATAAACGTTATCTTTAAAGCTTACCTTGAAAGTATTACCTTGGCAGGAGGTGCTATGAGCCAGCTACTGAAAAGTGAGCATTGGAATGGTGCTTTGCTGTTTTATATATGAGAGTTAAGTGTCCATGAACTTATTACCCTCAGAAGGTTCTAGACACTGAAGGATGAGGAGCAGGGGCAGGAGGCGCACCTAGGACAGTCTAAGGGAGGACACTTCACTTTCCTGCCTGCAGCCACTACTCCTTACTCCGGACAAGCCAGCCTCCTCCTCCTCCTCCTCCTCCTCCTCCTCCTCCTCCTCCTCCTCATTCTCCTTCTTCTTTATGTTCCCTCCAACATACATACACCCTCCCCTCCCCAACTTCTTCCTTTTTGTTGCTGTTTTAAGACACGATCTCTATGCCAGACTGGCTTCAAATTCTACATAGCCTAAGGTGACCTTAAAATTCTGATCTGTCTCCACCTCTTGAGTGCTGGGATTACAGGCATGAATCACCAAGCCTGGTTTATGAGGTGCTGTGGATTGAACTCAGGTCCTCATGCACGCTGGTCAGGTATTCACCAGCTAAGTTATAGCCCCAGTCACGGCTATCCTCTCATGAATTCCACTTCAGACGAGTATTAACGTAAGTTATGGATAGCCTTCATCCTGAGTCGCAGTACATTTGTTTTGAGCTGCTAGCCCATGGCACCCGACATGGAGAGGTTGGGAGTTAGTGCATTTGGTTGATGAAGCTACGGAAGTTCAAGATTCAAGGGCTGCATCTGGCATGGAAGCACTGCAAAAGACATCATAACAAGCAAAAAGATAGTCGGTGGAAGGTAGGAGTAGAGTGTGTGTGTGTTCATTAGTTTATTTATGAGCTCAGAGCCCTCATAGCCTAATCACTTCTTAAAGATCCCACCTTTCACCTCAGTTGTGATGGGACTCTCCATGGACTTGGAAGAGGAGAGACAGGGACATTCAAACCATAGCATCCAGCGTTCAATGAGTGTTCACTGCGTAACATCACTGTTATGTTTCCTGTGCTTTACTTCATATCCTGCAGTATTTGTGTTGTATATATTGAGATATATGTACCAAAAAACTACACCCCCTGGACATCAGAAGTCCTCTAGCTGGCAATTTTCTATGGTTCACTTGAAGGATCCAATCAAAAATCAACACCCTAGAGTGAGGGATTGGCCAACCCACTGTTGTAAACAAAATTTACTGGAATACAACCAGTCCATTTATTTATATATTCTCTAAGGCTACTTTTTTGTTTTTCAACATGAAACTACTTACCATCTACTCCTACAAAGCAAGATTTGCAAATCCTTGCAGGGCAAGGCCCCCAGACACTCTCATCTAAAACTGCTTGGGCAAGCTTGTTACTTATGAGAAGAGAATGTTGAAAACAGTGTCTCTGGTTTACATGCGGGATGCCCAAGGTTTATGACAGAGGGAAGGGTTCTATGGGAGCAGGAAAGCCTTTGGGACCACTGTGGGCTGGATGTTTGGCACCTTGCGGACAGCCTCAGTGTTTTCTGATTGGCTCTTCATCCTCATGGAGGCTTCCTGTGCCTCTAGAAAGTTAGCTGCCATGTCACCTTCCCTCAGCTTCACAGCATGGCTACAGGGCAGAAGAAAAGGAACCTCATAAAACTAGAAAAAATGCAAAAAAAAAAAAATTCCAAAGAGAAACTTGTGTAGGGAACCAACTTTGGTAGTTTGACAACTGTGCTCTACCTTACTGTTGGCCCTTCAGCACTAGGAGGGAGCCTAAGTACCAGCTGCCTTCCTGCAGTTCAGATTATAATGTGCCCTGCTCCAGCTAAGGCCAGATGCAGACAAGCCACGGAGAGCTCTTCACACCTTTGATGACATAGTGCGGTACACATGAACCTCTAGATGGAGTACACAACTCTTCACACCTTTGATGACGCAGGGCGGTACACATGACCTCTAGCTGGAGTACAGAGCTCTGGTGCTGGCTGGGGTGAGAACCAAGGACACAGTCCTAGGAGGATGAAGGTGAGGCATGGCAACTGAGTAGAGGGAGGCTAAGGAGTAAGGGCCCCAGTAAGGAGGAAAATTGCTGAAAATGCTGAAACCATGGGGTCCTCAGAGAAGGCAGAGGCTCTTAATGGTCACACAAGGTTAGGCAGCATTGCCAGGATAGAACTACAAACATTCCCTGGGAATACCATGTGCTGTGTGTGAAGATTGGTCCAGATCCAGCATGCCCGGGAGAGGACTCACCTGTATACTACCTAACAAGGGCATTTCCACAGGACCAGGGGTGGTGGGAAAAAGGTAAAGATTCCTAAAACACAAGTCTTTCAGATGCTCATACTCCCATCCCCCACTTCCAAACCCCCTCTGCTGCGGAATGCCTGGGATTGTGCAGAAGCACCAACCAAAACCTTGACATTTTGCTGTTGTAGAGTTGACCTGCTTTTGCCTGTGATGCTTAAGAAGTGAGGCACAGTTGCCAGGCAGGCACATACCACTGAGCCATACCTCAGCCATCCTTTTCTTTTACAATGTAGTTCTCTACATGTTGCTATCTGTTTGTATGTGACAAACCAGGCCTGAAGCCAAATTCTACTGGTTATGATCTGTGGCTCAGATAAATTCACCCTTTCTCCAAGTTTGTGTTATTTCCTATATAGAAGCTGAAGATATCACCCTGAAGGAGTAGGTCCTCAGAAGGACATGGCCCTCCCTTAGTGTGGTTCTGAAAGAGTGAGCTTCAACTGTGTCAAGAAGCCTGGAGTCTGTGAGTGTGACTGGCAGTGTCCTCAGCTGTGCTCTGTGAAGGGACTAGGACCCAGAGCTCCTGAGGGGGATCCAGGCCTCCTGGAGTTACCTCTGTGCTAGGGGACTGTAGCCGCGGAATCTGCCTCAGCCCTTGTGCTGCTCTTGTGGTCTCCTAGAAGAGGGTGGGAGGCATTTCACGGTGGTGACTGTCTCATCATGGTGCCCCCATGTCCTTTATTGCTGGGAAGCCTGCCTCTGACTGATGCTGATTAGGCCTCCTGCGGGTGGTCCCTTCCCCAAGGCTTCAGCTCTGCTCTTTGGCAGTGGGTGACACCAACAGCCTTGGTTTTTCCAAGCCTGGAGAAGCCACATGGAGCAGAAATTGGAGAGTGGCTTTTCTTCACGGTACACTCAACTTCTAGGGCCTCTTTGGTTACCTCTGGAGGCTGAGGTTGGCTGCCCTGGCTAAGTCTCTGGGAGGGATGAAGGCATCCAGAAGTGCCCACGCATACTGTGGGGTATGGCTCCAGACTCTCACTGGCTCTCAGCCAACAAAGCAGCTATGCTGTGGCTTGCTTTGTGTACAATGATGAGAAGCTCCTTTTACACAAACATTCAAAAAAAAGCAAGGATGGGGCAGGTGGACAGAGTGGCCTTGGAGCTTCGCAGACCTGGCCTTCTGGTATAGACTGAGCAGCCACTTGGTGTGAAAATAAATGTGACTCTGGGCAAGTTCCTTGCTTTTGCTAAGTAAGTCCTGTTTCCTTTTCTATGGAAACCTGCTAGGTTGAAGAGATTAAGGGAGCACGGGGTGGGGGGGGAATCAAATCTTTACTGTACCATCTAGCACGTACAAGTATTTGCTACCTGTAACCACCAAACAGGTTAGATTACCACCATATACGTGACAGGAGACAAATTGAATGCAGAATAAGTGGATACTTTCCGCAGTCTCATTTGCCAAGGATCTGGGTGAGTCTGGAGCAGCCTCAAATCTCACTGTCAAATGAGACTTTTAATCACACACCACTTTACTTGGGACTTGAGATTCCAACAGAGGATTGAAGCCCTATAATTTCCTTTCCCCTCTCCCTTCCCTTCTCCTTCCCCCTCCCCACACTGATTTCATCTTCTTCCTCTTTTCTCCCCCTTATCTTCCTCCCTACTTCCTGCCTTTCTCTCTTTAGTGCTGGAACTATATAGAATCCAAGCCTTTACCTGTGTTAGGCAAACACCCTGCTACTGAACTAACACCCCCTTCCCTCGCTATCCTTACAAAAGAGACTCCTGCTCTGAAGCCTCTGGAAATGAGCTCTGTCCTATAGTTTGACAACCAGGAAGACACGCAGATGTGACATGACCCGTCATTTGCTTTTGATGAAGAATCAGAACAGGGATGTGACCTGGCAGTTGGTCTTCAACGGCAAATCACAATCTTGACTAAACACATCAAACATTTGCCATGTGACCGGAAGAGCACCTGGCAGAAGTATTATCACTAGGGCTTCTGGACAGGCTTTCTGGTCCCCATCTTGAAGCTGCTCTTAGCCAGCTTCATGGAAGTACAAGTACAGTGAAACTGTTCAGGAGGCGGTAAGGACATGCATCTCCAGCAGGTGACTGAACTTTCTCAGCCACCTGTCATCCACTATCTGGGCTGTGGGTGTGCACATGGAGGTGTGAACCAGGACCTAGAGCTGGCTGTCCTCTGCCTGTCTCCCGATTTTGGGTTGTAACTGGCAGATAAGCCCTGGGACAAGCAGTTAGCTGCTTCTGAAAGCTGCCCGTCACCTACACAGTTTTTTCCTCTGTTCATTAGGAAGACATAGAGAAGTTACAGAAAGCTTTGGAAGAAGCATTGGGGACTTCGGAGCTTGAAAAGGGACATCCTAGAAACTGGAAGTAGAGAATGTGAACTCCAAGGTCCCCTTCAGGGCTAGCCCAGTCTTTACCAGGGTATCCCACATGGGTGCCTGTCATTCTCCCTCCTGACCCTCAGTCTGTACTTAATGGAGAAGTGACTGTCCACTCAGTTAGGTGCCCTGCCCTATCCCAGTGTGGAAGCAGGTGACTATTGTCCTGGGCACATGTTTGCTAACAGCACCTAGATAGTTTATCTTTGCATTTCAGAGGTCTCCCTGTGGAAATCGTATGCCTTTCCAAAGCTAGGCATCCCACATCTCCACAAATTGATTACCTTGATCCCTCACCTCCATACACATGCTCCTGCAAGATGCTTGGGGCCTTCACTGAAATCTTTACTGCTTCACAATTCCATGGATCTTTGGATACTCATGTTAATTTCACCCTTTCCCTGAGAAATCCATGCAGTCAGTGAGTGTTTAGCTCATTTCTGTATTGCTAGGATTTGTGGCATAAATGCCCAAAGTAACAACAAGCACATAAACTAGCTGGGAATGTGGTCAAAGTTATGACCTCAACACTCAGTAGGCTGTAGCAGGAGGGCCATGAGTTCAAAACCAGCCTGAGCTTCATAATGAGACTTGATGGGGAAGAAAAAGCAACAGCTGAACTTTAGCCCATGTGTGAGCTTGATATAGGGACAATAAAGTTGGAATGCCATGTTGTGGCCGATGCTCTCTAGTGAAGCTGGGAAGTGTTTTGCAGAATGATGGTATGATGTGGCAGCTACCCAATAGCCACTTCTAGGAAGGGAAATTCCAATGGCTATGGCATGAGCATTGAAAAGAGGGTTTTGCTATTCTTAATATTCACTAATTCTTTCAAGATGTTCCTTCCACTTGAGTTGGCACCAGAAGTCCTGACCCTATGACATCATAGTGATGTCATTGCTTGCCTGAGAATCTTCTAATCTTCAGATCTTCTCACTAAAGGCTTTAATTACATGCATGCATCTCTGGCAGTCTAAATGTCTTCCTGGTAAAGTGCACAATGAGGGGTTTTGATTCACTGACATCTTTTCTTTAGTGACATTATCCTTTCCTCTTCTGTCTCTTAGTAAGTTCAGAGACAGGGCCACTAATAAATAGTATTGAGGACACTTTTTTCAGTGTGTTCAGAATATTCAAAGTGTAAAACACATTCAAACCTGTGACATCTTGATTTGAGGCTAAACTCCATAGTCCAGTTTTCAGAAAGGTGGCCTGGTGTTTACACTTAACCTACAGATGTGTTTTATGTAACCAGTGCAAGCTTAAAATAAATGAATCACTATTTGAAAAATCATGAGATTCTACATGAAGTCTGGGATTCTGGGAAATCAGCCTGCTTGCACGCGTGCCCAGCTGCTGTGACTGCGGCTCTCATCAGCTGAGCCTGGCAGACTTCAGCTCATCACGCCTCTCGTATGTCTATTGTTCAGGTTCCTGGAAGTGTGGCACTATGGTTAATCTGTTTTCTAGTTTGGTTTTGTTTTCCACATTATAATTGAGGTTTCATAACTTTTGCTTAATGGTGAAGAAAATAGTTGTGGAGAAACTTAACCTATTGGTACATTAATATGTCTATATGTTTGGTAATTAAATTATCCTTCCATAATTGAAAATGTTAGAATGGGATAGTCTAAGGAAGAGAAATGAAATGATAGTAGCATCATGGGCTGGAGGCCTTCTGGACTGTTCCTTTGTTAGGGCTTGAATTATTCTGTGTTTGGCTTGTGGTTTTTGGTATTGCCAGATGTAGGAATGCCCCAGAGCAGTGGAGCTGGGAACTGCCATGTCACAAACATCTCCTTTTTCATCTGGGGAAGAAGAGCTATCCCTAGTCTGGGACTGCTCTTGAGTTCCCCATGGGCTTGTGAAGCCAGAGCTGCATCCATCTGGAATGGGTGGAATGACGATGAACTAGCTGCCACTGAGAAAAGATGTTAACATCCATCATAAACCCAGGGAACTCTGGGAACATCACTTCATCAGAGGCTGCAAACAACTGTTTCCACTGAAGGTTCCAGTGTTTTCAAAGTCACTGTGCTCAGGGCACAGAAAGTGCCCTGTATGTGTGCCCTGTCTCATTTCCTGCTGAACCATGCAGATTCTTTCTTTACATTCCTGTGACAATTCAGGTCATGGTGTATCTACTTGTAGTGAGATGAGGGATGTTTTAAGGAGATGTTATTGAGAATCTACCCTCCTCATGCTCAGGGGAAGAGCCTCTGTGGATTCCCAAAAGTACAGATGCTACTAAACATTGCATATTGTTTTTCCTACATATGCATGCTTGAGATAAATTGATCAGTTAGGCAGAGTAAAAGGATAAAAACAATGACCACTACTAAAATGGGACAATTGGGAAAATGTGTTGTGATAAAGTTGCCCGTAGGTAACACTGTTCTTTCACCTCTCTTGTTAAAGAAGATAAAGTTGCTTTCATAGAGTCACCTTGAGTCCACCATAGCCAATCTGGTAACCAAAATGCTAAGAGACTTCTGGGTAGGTAGTGTCCACAGCATGGATATGATGGACAAAGGGATCATTCAAATCTCAGGCAGGGGGGAAGAGGACTGTGGGAGATTTTATCCTGCTATTCAGAAATGCTGTGCAATTTAAAACATGAATTATTTATTTCTGGAATTTTCCATTAATATTTTCAGATTGTGGGTGACTGTGGATAACTAAAACCATGGAAAGCAAAGCCCTGGACAGAGGATCCACAGCACATGTATTTAGGCAACATGGTCTCCAAGGGCAGACACCAACAATAGTACATCTTTTACCAAGAGAAACAGAAGAACATGATGTGGTTCTAGAGGCCATGGTTCCCTTAAAGATGTATGACAATTCTTGTTTGTCTTGAGACAGGATTTTACTGTGAAGCCTTAGCTAGCCTGGAACTTACTACGTAGACCAGGCTGGTCTCCAACTCAGATATTCCCCTGCTCCTGCTTCTCAAGTTCTGAGATTAAAAATGTGTACCATCACACCTGGTTTATGACAGTTCTTAAAAGGAGTTCTAAGGTTTGCTTGTTTTACACCCACTAGACCAGAGTGTCTCAGCTTTCTATCAAAAGGCACCTGGAGATAAGTGGCCCTTTGTTGTAGAGAGCTGCTCAATGTCCTGTGAACCTCTCTGGATTTTGATACTCTTCCTCATGCTGTTACAACCAAAATTTTCTGAACACTGATAAATATTCTCCCTACACAATATTATGCCTGGTGGAGAACCACTATGCTTTCTGGTGTGTGTGTGTGTGTGTGTGTGTGTGTGTGTGTGTGTGTGTGTGTGTGTGTGTGTACATGTTCAAGCATACATGCAAGCCAGAAGACAATGTTGGAGTCGAGCACATTTTGGAAATGGGTCTCTGTGGTGATATGTTAACATATTTAATAAAACCTGGAATACCAAGAGATCAGTCCATAGTCAAACTAGGCAGAGGTAGCTCCAGGAGTTCCAGTGATAACAGAGCAGTGGTAACTCACATAGCTCCAGGAGTTCTGGATCTCTGGGAATTCTGGATCTTCCTGGGAGTTCTGGATCTCTGTGAGTCCAAGGCCAAATAGCTGGGCTTCAATGGCTCACACCTTTAATCCTAGCATAGGAAAGGGGGAGTGGTGACCTATGCCTTTAATCCCATAACTCCAGAGACAGAGATCTTTCTGTGTTTCTGTGAGTTCAAGGCTGACTGCCAAATAGAGCAGCTCATGCCTTAATCTTAACCTGGATGGGGTACAGCTGGGTGAAGAAGGTATTTAAGGCAGGCTTAGGAAAACAGCAGCAATTAGAAGCCACCAGGAGTGTGGCTGAGAAAGCTAGAAGACAGCTGGGTGAGATCTGACAGTGGTGTTTCTCTCTTTGATATTTCAACCTTTCCCCATATCTGGCTCTGAGTTTCTTTCATTACAACCAGAATTTGTGGAACAGGTGTCACACTAGCCTGAAACTTATCAAGTAGGCTATGTTTGCTATGCTTGGGACTGGGTAGCCAGCAAGTTCCAGGGCTTGGATTACAAGCACACACTGCTATACTTGTTTTTTGTTTGTTTTCTTTTTTAACATAGGGTCTGGAGACAGAATCAGGGCCATTGTGATTATAAGGCAAGTACCCTTTAGTTGCTAAGCCATCTCCTGGGCCCTTTCTGAGATCTCTTGACTTTGCTGAGAATGACTCATTAGATGGCAAACAGGATTTAGACATCAGAAAAACCTTATTCCCCTCTGGATCCCTGAGGCAATGGACACACTTTGGAAATCTAAGCCCTGGATAAGTAAGTTGCGACCTGTCCTAGCCCTTTGGTGCCTCTTAGCTGGGAAAGCAACTTCAAGACCTCTCTGCTGAAGGTTAAGGGAGGCCTGGGGATATCATACATCAGGCTGTCCTGCTGGATTCTTCTCCTTGCTGTTTGTTTCCTTCCACCTCCCAGTCAACTCCTGTCTATGAAGGGTCTGTGTTAAGGCAAACAGGTCATACTGAGTTAGCAACGATTCTGTCTCCACTTCCAGGCAGTCAACTGGCAGGACCTTGGATGCTGGGCCCTCAGACAAGGAGGTCTGAGCTTGTACTTTCCCAGTCCTAAAAGGCCAAAGCCATAGCTGTGGCCCAGCCCAGTTGAATGGTACCACCATGATTCAGGACTCATCCACTTGTCTCATAGATGGAGTTTTGTTGTGTCTCGCCCTTCCCGGATTGTTATTTTATACTGAAATTCAATAGTTTCTGCATGTACACATAAATAAAGTGTATTTTTTTCTGATTCTTGTAAGAAAACCCAAAGCCACAGAACTGTGTTTGAAGCTCTAAACCGTGGTTTGAGGTTTCCCTTTAGAGCATAGCACGCTCCCCTTCCACCACAGGGCACAGGGGCAGCAGAAGAACATTGCTGTTCTCTGATTTGACTGGGAACCCAAAGGCTGCAAGGGTCCTTGTATTGACTTTCTCTGATCTCTGAAGAGCTGCTGCTGGAAACATCTTCCCCATGACAACCTCCATGGCACCTAAATTTCTTTAATTCATATTCTTTTCTTCACTTCTTGTGTTATGTAACAGTCTCAGAGATAAAAACTTCTACGTTGGAGGGAAGCTTCTTATGATGCAAGATGTTCTAAGGAAGGTTACTGTGGATTATGCTCATTGTTAATAAAAAGTATGTTGACCATAGCAAGGCAACAACAAATTGGACAAGATAGCCTGATGCAGACAGAATGATGGGAGGGGGAAGGGCAGAATTAGGAGATTTACAGAGATGAAGAGAAGCAAGATGGGCATGCTGTGTTGAGAAAAAGTACCAAGCCACATTGCAAAGCAATACATAAGAAATATGGGTTAATTTAAATGTAACTAGTAACAAGCCTGAGCTATTAACTGAGTATTTATAATTTATATTTAACCTCTGAGTCAGTTATTTGGCGGATAGAAAAAAACATCTGTTTACAAAAGGTGAAACATTCCATCCTGCCTGGAAGCTTATTAAGCTCAAGAAGAAAACAACTCAGTAGCTTCAGGAAGTCCCTGAAACTGACCAGATTTGCTTTACCCCCATCCCCTCCAACATATATAAGCTGTAAGGCCTGCAGAGAGACACACCTAGACTAGCTAACCTATCTAAAGAGGCCCAGACCAGAGGAGCTGTCTGGAAGGAGAGCTCAGCTGGGATTCCTGGGTGAGATTCCTCTCCCCTGTTGAGCTGCACTGGGGTGTGCAGCGTGTTCAGGGTTTCTAGTTTTCATGAACTGTGTGACCCATGCTTGAGTGGGCTTTGTTGTCACAGCTGCCTGTAAGTCATTTTTGCTCCTCTAAGCAACCCCTTGCCATGCTTTTGTAAGTCATCCTAATAAAATTCATTGGTTCACCAAGTCAGTTGAATTTTGATGTATCTTTACTTTGTTCAGTTGTTAGTCCCTTCTCTGGGGAGAATAGACATTTGTGCACTTTTCTGTAGGAATATGTCACAACACATACACAAGCCGCAGTTCAGGCAGACATGTCACCCCTTCCTACATTACCCCTTTATTCATTAAGATCCTTAGGGTCTTACCAGCAGTGGCATGAGAATCAAGAGAAGATCAGCTGTAAAGCCGGAAGGAGCTACACTTCATTTTAGTGCATGTTGAAATTATAGCACACAACAAAGTTAGCTTTATTTACATGCAGATGATTGCCACTTACAGTGGTTGAACTGTCTGCGCTTTGACTTCACTGTGGCATAAAAGATACACTTTTGGTAGAAACCATAGTTGCAGGTTTGCGTTTGTATCTCTCTCAATGCCAGGCAGTGGCAGTGAGTGACAGCTTCCTGTTGGCTCCAGGATCTATCTGGAGAGAGAAACCAAGTCTCCATTGCAGCTGTGCTGCAGAGCCAGAATCTGCAGTGAGTTTGGTGGGCTAAATGCATTTTTAACTCGGGACCTTTGCAAGTTATGATGGCTTAGACAGGGTGCAACTCAACTGTGAGTCTAGGGGCACACCTAATTGCTGGTCTATACTCACACTATCTCAAAAAAAAATGAAACACGAACACACAGACATGGGATCATTTTGTAAGGGAAGGGATGCTGGGAAGAGGTAGGCTTACTCAGTTGCACAATATGCATTTGTGTGTGTAAGACATTATATACCTACTATGGTCCATTTTGTGTCCATTAAAAATAGAATACATTCAAGAGGACTAGAGAGACAACCCAGTTGCTAAGGTGCTTGCCTTTCAGCAAGAGGACCTGGGTTCAGATCCTCAGCACCCATATAAAAAGCTAGCGCTGTCTTTGAGTAATTTCTGCTCCTGTAGAAATCCTGTCACCCTAGTTCTGGGGAGGCAGATCCTGGGCATGGTGGCCTACCAGCCTAGCAGAATCAGTGAGCTCCAGGTTTAGTAAAAGATAAAGATGCTGTCTCAAAAATAAGGTGGGGAGCAGTGGAGGAAGGCATCTCATGTTGACCTCTGACCTCCACACACAATTTCACATGGTTTCATGCACACCCCCACACACACCTACAAAGTAACAAATTTAAAAATCTAAAAATTAACATTGAAGCTCTCTAAGATAAAGGAAAAAGATGGGGGCTGAGGGTTTACAGAGAGGTAGCCAATGGCAAATAGGTTGGAGGCCAGGGGAGATGTGAGGTGTACAAACAAGCTGTAAGTTTCTAGTTTCTGGAGCTGAACTAGAGAGAAATTGGCTTAGAATTTCTTTGATCACAGTTATGACTGACAGATGACAATGAGTTACTTGATCTGAATTTTATTAGCCATAAGACAGCTGGTCCCTGGACTATGCTCTCAGTGGGATGAATATGACCAGAAGAAGCCTCTTGCATGAAAAGTTCACTTACATGGAACAATGAACAGCAAATCATTGTCCTATGTACTGTCCCTTCATTGTGGCCTCAGATGCCTGCCCATGTGCCACTCAGAACAACAGTGCTGTACGAAGCCATCTATCTCAAATATCTGCTTCCCTGAGTCAGCAAGTGAGGTGTGGTGGATGGTTAGGTGGATGGATTGTGTGTCTGGGGAGTTCTTACATTCTTTCCTAGACATTAGCTTTAGACAGGTATAGCTGCATGCCTTTAGACTCACCCAGTGGGGAGCCTGAGGCAGGAGGATTGCTTGGGCCCAGAGTTTAAGGCCAGCCTGTCTAATATAGGAAAACTAACTGCAAAAAAACAAAATAATTTAAAAGTTATAAAAAGTTGGTTTTGCCCAGAGTTTAAGATTATGTTATCTAACAAGGATCTCAATATAAAGTCTAAATTAAATAAGATCCATGTTCTTGGATCACAGACCACAGCCCTTGTTAGCTTTGCATAGACAAATGTAAAAGTGTTAAGCTTCTCTCCCACAGAAAGATCCAAGAATCAGAAGTGTAGGGCTTTTGACCTATCAAAAGATTCAGAGTTCTGAAAACATGAAAAACGGCCACATAAGGCCTTTTTCTCTGGCTCACACCTGATGTAGGAAGCTCTGATGGAAAGCTGTATGTTTACACAATCATAACTCCCTGACCACCAGCCCTTGCCCCAGTCAAAGCAAAGCCCTGCTATCTCTCTGTGAATGAGCATAGCGGTCTGCTTTGCCCCTTGTCTGCTGTCCATGCAGCTGGCCTGAGTGTAAATCTCCATCAACCAACGCCCAGCACAGGGACCCGGGAGGTAAGCTTTTGGCTGCCAGTCTGCAGCTGCTCTGTGCTGCAGAGCTGCAACCACCATCAAAGAAAGCCTGAAGGAGAAGGTGTGCAGCTTCTGGGTATTTCAGTACTCAGGGAAGCTGACGTACTGGCTTCAGCAGCCATTTACTGCTTCATATATTACAAAGCGGGAGAGATTATGTCTTAATTACACGCTCTTCATCCTCAAAGGCCGTGTTCCTCTGCGGTGGCCACTAGCACTTGAAGAAATCTATGGAAAACATGTGTCTGGCCTGGGAAGTTAATAACGTGCTGGTGATTTTTCCAGGGATAGAAGAGGTTTCTGTACTCACAGATGATGCCTGACAACCACTCCTGAGCAGTCATGGGCACAGAGGTGTGTGAAGGGATGGATATCTTTGCTCACTGTGGGCTTTTGCTCAAGGGTGGGGAGGAGGATTGGGTCCGAGGAAAGTGGCCGCTTTAGAGCTAGGGACCACGTTGTGCTGTGGCTATAGTGTTGGTCTCTCTCACAGGCCCAGGCCTTCTAGGGAGAAGGAAATGAGGCAGACATTCACACAGCTCCGAGCCAAGCAGGACCTCCCACCCCAACACTATCTGTTGTTGCAGCCCAGTATCAAACAGGGCAGTGACAAGGCCTGCCACGAAGAAGTCACAGGGGACAGGAAAGCAAAGCAAACTGCCCCACCGCTCAGAGCTTCAGGGGCTGATTTTCAAAACTGCAAACTCAAGGACACGGGGTGGTCTTCAAGTCACCCTTCCCCGAGGGCCCTGACCTCTGGTTCCTGTTTTCTTAGGGTGCAAAGTAACAACCCAGAGTGGCTGTGAGCATGTCATATTTGTTTTCTTTCATGTGGGTGCTTGACTTGGGTTCTCAATGTTCATTTCCCAGAAAGTGTCTTTGTATCGAAGCTCATCCTAGAATTCTAGTGAGTTCAGTCCATTTTAATGTTTTCACCTGGGGTCTGATGGCAACAAATATAATACCCTACCCCCAACTCCACAGCCACATTTTGTTTGTTCCAGGAGACATGAGCCTGCTCAGAACTTTTGAAAAGGCTCCTCTCATGTTGGCACTGAATTGGGGGAAGAAAAAGGAAAGTTGTAACCCTGCCCTTGTTATGCACATAATTGTTAATAGAATTGTGGTTTCTTTCTTTTTTTGTGTGACCTTGTTTTCCAAATTAAAAACCCCCAGTGACTCACCCTTTGCTCTGATCTGAGAAACAAAGAGCTGGAGAGTGGGTTGTGGGGAGCTAATCATGGGAGCTGTGGAATTCTCACAGGGATGTAGGGGTGGGGCCACACTCTCAGGCTGGACATGGATCGATGCTGATGCTCTGCTTCTGCCCTGTCATCATACCCAAGAATCCGTATTGTGTACTCCTGGTCCAGCCAGATCTGCTTACCTTCCTTCAGTTGTTCTGGCCTGTGTACTAACAGCTCACTGGGAGCTCCCAGACCACTAGCCTCTGCCCCTAGGAGCAAAGGCTGGGGCCTTGTCTTAGGGAGGGTTACCATGGCTGTGATCAAACACTATGATCAAAAGCAACTGGTGGAGAAAAAGGGTTTACGTCCCTATATGGTCCAGAACTCCCCACCTCACTTTCAAACCCAGCCCGCTCAGAGAGTCTCCAAACAAAAAAAAAGGAACCAGGAGCATTCTTGAGGCTATTGCAACTTCATCCCCTGAAGTTGCCAGCTGCCCAAATCCCCACCTAAGTGCTCAGCTTTGACCATACTTGGACGCAAACCCAGCTTGTGGCAAATATGCCACACCCCTCATCTACAACCTATAATCGCTTTAGTTTGGGTGTGAGACTCCTCTGGCCTCGATCTCTGGGACTGAAGAAGAGATGCTTTGCTCAATATGCCTGTTGTTATACTTCCTCAACTTGGCTTCTTGATCTGGTTTACTGAGGTTTACTGAGTTGAGGGAGAAGCTTACTGTTGTGGGGCAGGTTGGAAAACCTATTACCTGGAGCAGCTGACTTTCTCAGGAGAAAGCATAGGAATCCTGGAGGCAAGTACACTGCATGTGGTCAGTTCTGTTTCTATGGGCTACAAATAGCACAGTCCACTGTGATACCGACTACAATTTGGGCCTATGGCACTAACACCCTTCCATAGGCCCAGTGTATCTTGGAACTGCCAGTGTGGACATAGGCGTGAATGTCTTTCTAGAGTAGCTATCCCACTGTGCATGTTGCGGCTGCCATCTAGTTCATCCTCCAAGGTGCCTGACTAGATGTGTGGAGGTTCAAGTTGGAGTTTCATGAACCCCAGTTGTGAATTGTGACCATTAGCAAGTCACTTTATATAAAAAAT
Organism: Sigmodon hispidus; assembly: GCA_004025045.1. Taxonomy (NCBI): domain Eukaryota; kingdom Metazoa; phylum Chordata; class Mammalia; order Rodentia; family Cricetidae; genus Sigmodon; species Sigmodon hispidus. Next base: position 161,493 of record PVIH01001036.1, read on the forward strand.
GGGTTAGTGAAATCTACCTTATGAGACATTTTAATGACATGCTAGTTAGCAGAGTGGTACTCAGGGCTCCTCTTTTATGATGTTCACAATGCTACAGAAATATGGGGGGAGCTGACAGGGGCAGCCTCACTGTTCACTCATAATGTTCATGGAGTTTCCCAAGTTCAGGAAATGGCACATCATTGCCCAGATCTGCTCTCCTCCTTCCTTGGGAGCAGAGGCTGTCAGTGCTGCAGATGGCCTGTCCTCTCTCAGTGCTATGTGGTGAGGAACTTTCCCGTCAAAGAGCACACCCTAGAGAGTCCTGAACCCACTGCTTGCATTAGAGAGCTTTTGCCTTGAAGGAAAGAGAATCTATCATGCATACACTAAGGGTTCAAGGAAGCAGAAGAAAGTGAGCCATTTTTTCATTGCTATCCTTCTTTGGGTTTTGTGTGTTTTTTGTTTGTTTGTTTGTTTGTTTTGTTTTGTTTTTTACCCAGAAACAAGCACACACATTTCCAATAGTAATGACAATTACAATATGATAAGCTAGAGTCTTAGATGGTGAATTCATCAGTTTGCTTGGATTGAGAGACTTCTAGGAAGTACTTTTGGATGTATCCGTGATGATGTCCAGGGATGGCTGGCAGGTGGGCTAGGGAACTGAACACCCCCTCACAATGTGGGCAGCATATTCCCAGATGTTGGTGGCCCAATGGACAACAGTAGAAGTAGAAACTTGCAGATTCATGTACTGGGCCCCAAGTGGATGCTTCTTCCTCCTACTCCCATCAAGCTCTAGCTAGGCTCTTTAGCCTCTGAACATGGGCTGACACAGCGGCTCTCCCATGGGCCTTCAGGCCTCCAACTAAGCATATGTTATAGGTCTCTCTTTTTTTCAAAAAGGTTTATTTTGTAAAGAAATTGTAAAATTGTGTGTGTGTGTGTACCCTTGGAAGTTGGAGGAGGGCATAAGGTACCTGGGGCTGGGGTTAACAGGCAGTTGAGCGGCCTGACATGGGCATTGAGAACTGAACTCTGGCCCTCTGTAAGAGCAGCAAGCACTTTCATGTACTCGGCTATCTCTGGCCTCCATGAGTTCCTCTTGCTCCAAGCCTTTCAGCTTTTAGGACTCAGTAGCAACTGTTTTCCCAAGTTTTCTAACATCTGCCATTGTGGCCTCTCCAGCCTTTGTTTGTGTTCGCTTCTTTCCTATGGTCTCATTCTTCTGGAGAACTCTAACACAGAGTCCATACCACCAGTGATCTCACTTGAAGACACCATCTTTACTGAGGCAGCAAAGCCCTTAAGGCAGATCCCTAAGGCAGACCCAATCTAACCTGATTGGTCTCCCTCATAAAAAGGGAACATGTGGACACTGAAGAGATATCAGGTCATGTGAAGGCCCAGGCAGACAAGGTTTAACTTAATGAATTGAGGTTGAAGACTTGACATCTGTTATACACCTTAGAGTCTCTACAGGGAGAAGATGGCCTCTCCTATCAAGGAGAGAGTTTCTGTAGACCTACCCCTTCATCTCTGAGAAAAAAAAATGTCTCTGCCGAACCTAAGACTTAAGACTTCTGGCCTCTAGAAAATTCCTGTATTTAATTTTATTTTGAAGAATGGAAGGACTTTATTTTTTATTTTTTTGGTACATAGTTTCAGAGAATTCAGTCCATTGTGGTGGCCCAAGAACCAGAAAAATGGTGTATCTGTCTGTCTTCCTGTGAGTAATATGTGTGTGTATGTCTCTGTAAGTGCATGAATGTTCCCATGTCTCTGTATGTCTTTGTGTGAATGTATCTATGTGTGTACAAGAGTCAATTTGTGGGTGTATGTATGGTTACAACTCTAAATATGCATAAATACCTAGTTATGTCTGTACCTCTTTGAGTATGTGTATGTATAGCCATTTGTACACAACCACATGCACAAATGTCCAGGTATGTGTGTACATGTACATTTGTGTTTGAGTGTGTATTTATATATACACATGTATATATACACTCATGTGTTTGTATATACACGTGTTCAAGTATGCCTATAAGTCTTTGTGTATAGGTACATCTTTGTATATATATATATACATATATATATGTTTCTATGTAATATCTACATATCTGCATCTGAGAGTATGTATGAGTGTGTTTGTGTGTGTGTGATCATCTCAGTGTGTTTATATCTGTGTGTTACCATGTGCACATGTACCTGCCAGGATGTGTTTTCTCTTAGTGGTAGCTCTGGCGTGCTTAGTCTGGAGTGTTCTGCCTGGTTACCTTTGTTGTCTCTGGTTCCAAAGGCAGACAAGGTCCATCTTAGTGAATTGAGGTTGTAGACTTGATATCTTTTATATACCTTAGGGTCTCTACAGTCTGGGACTTCATACTAATTAGCATATTGACACCTGGCAGGCCCAGGAGAAAGTGAAGCCAGGCCATTGAACCCATTGTCTAACTATCTTATGTCCTGGATGCAAATTAGTGTATCTCCTTGACCACCACAAGGCCATTACAAAGTCTTATGTATTAAGAGCAGTCATAGCAAGATGTCTACTGGGATAGTTCTTTCTTCTCTGCGGAATTTACCTAAAGCAAAAATGTCTATCTATAGGCTGATAGAGCAATGCACCTGGATGGTGGGTGTGGCTGTGAAGAAGCCAATCTCAGCCTGGGCTGCACTGACTGTCATGAGTTGGATATTGGTGGGTATCTGATCATGAAAGATCTTGGCAGGTCGGCATTTACATGCATGCAAGGCTATCTAATGATCAGGAGACCTCCTGGGACTCTTAGCATATGAAGTTTCCTCATCTGTCAATGGCCATCGTTGAAGGACGTAGAAAAGATATCAATAAGATTCTGATCATCCCACAGATTTTTTTTTTTAAAGAGGTCAGTCTTCACCAGATGAGATAACAAAAGGGATAGGAGACCCCTCAGTATACCACAACTATGGGTACCATTTTGCTGCTCCCAGTCTTTCAAAGCTGAACAGCCTGCTAGCCATCTGTGAGCACAGATGTGTCATCAGGATGCAGCCACCCTGAGGGCGAATGTCTGGTAGGTTACTTGATGCCTCTGGAATCCAAGGAGCTTGAGCTTCAACCCCATGGAGTTATTCTGTTCTCAGAGCAAAATGCTCTGCTTTCCTTCTTCTGGAAGAAAGAGCGACTGTGGAGGTGACCATCTCTAGGTCCCCCGGCTCAGCTGGTCTATCCACACTGGCTCCTGATGGTCCCCTTATGCTTGGTGCTGGGTGGAGGAACTACTTACTGGTGAGTAGCAGGAGAACCAGAATTGCTAATGACCAGCAACAAAGAGCAAGGGGGGGGGGAAGCAATTGTTTTTTAGCCTATATTCTGGCCAGCCTTGGCCCATTTAAAAGCAATTTAAAATTTTGAGTAGTCTGGGGTACTAGTTCTCAACTGCCCCCAGAACTCAGATGCAGTCTCATAAGCATCTATGGTGACCTTGCCCTGGATGTACAGGATTCATAATATTCGTCTATCACACAAGGCCTCTAGAGAGTGGCAAGCTGAATATTTATTGGTTGGCTTGCTGTGGCCTTGGAACACTCTGAAAGCCAAAAGAACTTCCAGAGCTTTTATTTTTTTCCCCAGTGATCTTGCAGTCTGTGTGCTTCAGCCTTCTCTGGCCACAGGTCTATATCTGTAATATTTTCCCTTGCTAAGATTGTATTTCACAGAAGCAGGTTGGATATAATGTATTTCCGTTCTGATAAAATATATTATAATATATTTGCATCCTAAATAAGCTGGTGCCTTTCTGAATTAATCCCCATGATGCACAGTAATTAATAAGCCCTGAATCTGTAGGTTTTTTGAGAAAGCATCCTACTCCATTTTATGCCATGCAGTGTTACCATCTCCCCGTAAAACTATATTCCCTAAAGAAAATGTTCTTAAATTTCTAGAACCTACTGCTCAGAGAATCTGAGCATGTCCAACTAGAAAACTCCCTTCTTGGAGTCCACGCAGATGCTGGCCTTTGAGGCAAAGAGTTGCTGCTGGATACCCTCAGCATCTCTGAGAGCTGATGAGAAATACCAGTTTTTAAGCTCTGTCTGGACCAACTGAATTCCAGCATCCCCTTATTTTTTTAAATATTTATTTATTTATTATGTATATAGTATACAGAAGAGGGCACCAGATCTCATTATAAATGGTTGTGAGCTACCATGTGGTTGCTGGGTATTGAACTCAGGACCTCTGGAAGAAAAGTCAGTGCTCTTAAACTCTGAGCCATTTCTCCAGTCCCCCAGTATCCCCTTATTAACAAGCCCTCCAGGCCATTCTGAGGTTCCATAGGGTCTGAGGGCTACTGCTTCTGAGAGAAGACCACCACCTTACCTGTGTCCGCAGTGTCAGATTTAAAAAAGCTTTTTTGGAAAGTTCTAGTAAATACATAGGTATAGGCCAGAACTCTCAAACTCAGGGCCTAAAGATTATCTGTAATTTGGACCAAGGTCTCCATGCTGTAGTTAGCATCTGGAATGCCCCTACAGGCCCATGTGCTGCCTCTGGTGTTTGCATGACTATAGAGCCTTTAGGTAGAGGGCTTTAGATCATTTGGGTGGGGGCTTAACTAGGCTCCATCCTTTCCTTTCTGTCTAATTCCCCAGATCTGAGGTGAATAGTTCGCTCCACCACACACTATTATCTTGATGTGGTCACTCCATTCAGGCCTAAAAATCACCCGCCAAACCCATGGACTAAAATTTCCAAAGCATGAGTCAAATTCCCCTTTGCTCTCTGTGAGCTGCTCATCACACAGGTTTGCAGTGTGAATGGAAACTCAGTGTCCCCACCTCAAGGGGAAACAGATTGATTAACTGGGTAACTGTGTGGAGTTTACTGACATCACTGCCCTGCCTTGGCACGGGCTCGTCACCTGTTGCCTCCTTTCTTTGCATAGTTCTAACTAAAAACAGACACATGAACTGCCAGTCATTATTTCACAAAACATCCAGAGATCCTTTTGCATATCATTTTATTCTGCCAAAGAGCAGAAGTTCTGGAGAATGGAGGTACACTTGAAATATGTGGGTTGGTGAGCTCACCGGCAGAGTGAGTGCATAGCATGTGGGTTCCATCTCCAAAGCATACAAACAGTTGAGGGATTCAGACCCCCTTCATGGAGCTATTTATTTTCACTCCTAAAAGCACTTATTTTAGAATATCTTATCAATATTTCAGAAGCATTTAAACACATTATTTTTTAACTTGAAAAAGAAATGAAAGGAAGAAATGACTATTAATATGTCTGTGTGCTTGTGTCTTGGAGAGAGGGGCAGTTAAGAGAAAAGCAACTGTGACTCAGAAGAAAACAGTGACCTTATATGAGGAGAATTCCACCAGTTTAAAAGTGTCAAAATCTTAGCAGATAGTAAATAAGGTCAGGAGGGTTAATGAGTCTCCATCAGCTTTCAGGGTGAAATTGTAGATGGAAAGGATTCAATAGAGAAAATCAGAAGTGTTTCCTAAAAGTGGAAAGCAGAATTCCTGACAGCACATGTTCTAAATGTTTTGTCATAGACTTAGCACATTTTGAGCTAAGATCCTCATGCACCTGTCTCTTGATCCACCAGGGGGCGCGCTGGACCTCCGGATGCGGTTGGCCAGACCGGCCTGGAGTTTGAGGTCCCGTCATTCTCTGTATAAACAAGTTACGTTCAAGTGTTTAGGATATAAATTACGACCATGCCGGCTGCCTTGGAAGGAATGTAAACACAGCACTGTGGTCGGAGCAAACTCTAAGACTGACTTCATAATTTATAGCAGGCCCCCCGAGTAACTCAGAATAAAGTACAAAAAGGGAGGGGGTGGCAGAAAAAAAAAAAACTCTATTTAAATACAAATATGATAATGCAGAAACAAAAGTGTTTGACTCCTTGGGTTTTTTTTTAATACAGGAGGAAGGCCTAAGGGTTAGGAATATGGCTAAGAGTTGTGAAACTAGATATTCAGTAAACCACCTCAGGTTTAGCTTCATTGAAATACTACTACTACTACTAATAATAATAATAATAATAATAACAAAAATTACCATTCTCCGGAGTTACCAATAAATACCTTGTGGATTGAAAGAAAATAGAGTTTCCCAATCCAGAAGCAAAAGCAAAAACAAAAATCCAGCCCTGCGATGAATAGAGAATGACTGCCGCATGATTGAGGATCTGAAATAAATCCTTCCACCTCACTGGACTATTTTCTCGTTTTTATTCTCTGTCCTGCCAGTTCTGTGGGTAGCATTCAGGATTGGGAAAGCCAGCAAGAAAGGATGCAGAAGCTGTGCAATCCTATGGGAGCCTTGGTGGAGGGGTGCCAGTTTAAAACCCCCAACGCTGCAGACTGCTCTCTGGGTGCCTTTGATCTGACCACCACCACCCAAAGCAAACTGCAGCCTGGATGGGAGGTGGGAGGCTCCGAGGCTCTGGGTGTTGGCTCACTGCTCTGCCCTCACATCTTCCAGCCAGAGGAAGGCGCAAAGGGCAGAACTCTTGGGCACAGGAAAGGAAACAGAAGGGGCAGAGAAGTTGGCTTCCTCCTCACATCAACCCCCTGCCTTTCAGCTTCTCACCAGCTTTTGCTGTTTTGGTTTTTTTGTCTAGTTGTTTTTGTTTTGGGGTATGTGTGTGTGTGTGTTTTAAGTTTCTTTCACCTTCTGGGTTTTGTTTAGCTAGAAAAAGTGAGAGTGAAGCAGAGGGACAGAGGTATCTTCTCCCTGAGAAGACCCACAGGCAGGACTGGCCTGGCTTATTCAAAACAGAGACCTCCCATCTTGTCAGTTATACAGCTTGGGAGTGGGCAGGGTAGAGCTGCAAGGCTGCCTGGGAGGTGTAGCCATGACAGGGTGACTGCAGAGGAAAGGGTCCCTAAAACAACTATTTGTTATACACATTTTATTGAAAAAAAAAATCTTACATCAAAATATTTTGGCAAACTGTAAAAGTATACATAAGTGCAAATATACCCTCCTTTTAAAATACAAGCGAAGTGTGAGTATACGAAGATCATAAAAATATTTTTAAAATATGGTGGTAGAAAAACAACCTTGTAAAAATGTTGTATTGTCACAATACTGAGAGCCACTTTCTTAAACCAGACCCATCGGTTCTTCATTTCTTCACAATGTTCTTTGGCACCTGTATCCGAAGGCAGTGGTGGGGGTGGGGGTGGGCAAAATCTCCTACTGGGCCGCGCAACTAAACAAGGCTTTCTTCAAATACTGTGCTTTTAGCACTGCCTGTTTGAAAAGCACACACACACACACACACACACACACACACACACACACACACACACACACACACCCCTTTTCAGCCCCATCAGTGAATGCAATGACCATCCAGAACTGAAAGTTTATGTCTTACAAGTAGTAACATTGTACCATCACCTCCTCCCTCTGTCCTTCCTCTGGGGCATCGCCTTGCCATCAGTCTAGTCTTCCACGGGTGGGCAAATATCGGCGAGCAGGGCTCCCCTGGGCATTTGTCTAAGTGATGAGTGTGCTACTTACTGCTATCCGTGTGCACAGTCTGTGAGTCGGTTGTAGTTCCCAGCTGCCCCTCTCGGAGGGGAGAAGAGGAAGGGCCGCCTTCAAGGCCTCTGTCCATTCACATAACACAGGGCTTAATATCTTGGCACACGCTCTGGTGATGATGGTGATAATAGGGGCCACTAGCAGAGGGGTGGAAAGAAGAAATGCCATTGAAATTGAGGACGAAATCTTTTCTGTCACACACTGGAGTGGAGTGATGTTGATAACGAGGCAGTCCCACTGGAAGAAAAGGACAGAAAAAAAAAAATCTTTTCGGTGAAACTCACTCAGATGATGGTGGAGGTATATTACTTCTAAAATTTCACTTTAATTTGTGGTATTTTGACTGAGGGTGCAAAAGCAGCTGGTGGCCTTCGGGTGTGTGGTTATAAAACTGTAGGAAAGAGAAAAACAACAAACAAACAAACACCCCGGCTCTCAGAGCGCCCCAAGCCTCAAGACGCTTGCCCTGCCTGGGTTTTAAGCACCCTCCTTGAGATAGATGATAATCTCGTGAATTCCCACTTTCCTTTCTTGGGCTCCGAGACCTTTGTGCCAGGCCTGGATCCAGGCTGCGCCCCGGCGCGAGGACTCTGCCAGAACCTCCGCAGCCGTCACCTCTGTTTTTGTACCTTGTTTTCCTATCTGGGCTCAAGGCGCTGGAAGAAAAGGGCTGTCCCGGTCACCTCCAGATGACAGAGACAAAATCCTGGAGGAAAAGGGACAGGGGTGGGGGTGGTGAGCAGCCCACTTTCCATCCTCTGGCAGCAGGCAACTCCGTAAGTCCCGAAACCCCTGGGCCTTGCCTTTACAAGCCAGTTTAGGGAATGGAGAAGTGCTCTTTGGCCATGGCATATAGCTGCACATGGAGTCCCAGAAGGAATTGGCAGCGGAGCCTGGGAACACGGCCTGTGTCCGGCTGCCCAGGGCTTGAACCGGTCCCTCTCAGCGCCAATCTGCCTCCAACTTTTGCTTTTGCTTTCTCGGCCCCCCGGGGGCAGTAGGCTGGGGTCCTCAAGTGCACTTCTTCGCCGCAGGGGTAGAAGTTGGCGAAGCCTTCCCTAGGCACCCAGTTGGTGTGATCGACACCAGCCTTACTCCGGTGTCATCCCCAATAGGGTTGAAAGCGTTTTGTGCTGCGGGAGACTCCTGAACCCTACGGCTGGCACTCGCCACCCGCCAGCGACCAGGCCGCTGAGCGGCGGGTGTGGCTCGGCCTCAGCTGCTACCAGTGACCGCTCAGCTTTGCTTAACTCCCGAGAAGCGACCCAGGTGCGCGCGGAAGACGGCCGGGTTTTGCTTTGCCACCGCTGCCGCGAGGCCAGCAAGAACCTGAGCTCGCGCCTCCATCCCAGGTCGCCCCAGGCGCCCTGCTGGACCACGTACACCCGGCTGATGAGGCCAGTGGGGCTTCGCGATGAGCTCTGGCTACTCTCGGCGCGGCGGGTCGTGATGCCACGGCCTCCAAGAGTACTCCGCCTCCGCCTAAACGGTCTTGGAGGGTGGAGGGTGCAGCGCGTGCGGGTGTGTGGTGGAAGGAGGGTCGTACTGTGTGCACGACGATGTGTGTCCTGGGGGCTGCAGGCTGTGACTGGCCTCGCGTGAGCCGAAGTCGTGCGGGCAGCAGGAACCAGGTCCTGCAGAGTCCCCATTTACAATGCGGGGGCTCTTTGAAACCCCATTCATTAGGTCTTTACTGGCGCTGATAAAATCGGAAGCCTATTCTAGGAAGAGGAGTGTAAATGCTAAGGGAGAGAGGGCAGGAGGGCCAAGTCAGCCTGAGCTTTAGCTTGAGGGAAAGACTGGCCACAGCAAGGCACGGAGGCCTGCTCTCTTGGTTGGACAGTTCTCATGCTGTCCAAATTAAAGGCTTAAGCCGCCATATCCAGGGACTTCTGGGGATTTTGTGCCAGGCCTAGAGTGTGTGACATGGGACATTTACCTAATAGAAGGGTCAGAAATCTCTTCTTTTCTTCGCCTTTGCTTGTTTGTTTCTTCCTAGAGTATAGATTTCTGACTACTGGGAAGCCTGGGAGTCTGGGTTCAAGTTAAGCTAGGTCTACCCAAAGGGAGGGACCGAAGACAGGGCCAGAGCCGTAGGCCTAGAGAAGGGGGGAGGGGGCATGGGTTCCAGTTCAGAGTGTAGGAAGGAGAGGGACTGACGACTAGCCCGGTAGGGCGGGAGGTGGGGGGCGGGGTGGGGAATATGAGAGAGGGTCATCTGTATTGGTTACTTGTTGAAATTCCCATAAAATTGAACAAGACTCTGTTCTCTGTGGGTTAAGTCAGCCTAAAATCCTCTCCCGTGTGGTCCTGCCTAGACGGTCTTTGTTTGGTTAACCTCTGAGACCCCCAGTTAAAAGGCTTATTTGGGAAATTTCTCCAAGATCTTTTGCTGTTTCTTGACTTCCCGGTCTCCCAAGCTCCTGTTGCACATGTAGTCACAAACATATGCAGGTATGCATTGCCCTGTGAATTTTCTGATTGGGGTGGGAATTGTGTAAGAGACAGCACCTTTGGGTTCTGTCCTTGACAAACGGGCTCCCAGCTTTCAATCTGCATCCCGTGGGAGCCTCAGGGAAATTAATAAGAGTTTATTGCTATCCTCTAGATAAAGTTAGGCAAACACAAAATTCTCTCCTCCACTCCCACCCTCACCACTTTTCACAAGTCAATAAATTTTCATAATCTGCAACCCACACTGCATAAAACTATAAATGGCCTCTAGGCACATTTCTTGGGGAATATCACACTAGGGCACCCATGCCCTGATGCTCAGGACAAACTTGTGTCTTTAATTAGATCCACTGCTGTATGTGGGGGGGGGGGAAGGGTTCATTGATTTCTCAATACTTTGGTGCTTCTTGTCGCTGTCAATGTCCTTGAGATTCTCCTCTGCTGTCCACTCTCTCTCTCTCTCTCTCTCTCTCTCTCTCTCTCTCTCTCTCAGCCATCTCATTTCATTACTTGCTCAGGTAAGAACTCTTCCTCGCTTGCTCTGTCATCTACTTTTGGAACTAAAGTGGGCAAAACAAACTTTGAAAAGAGTAGGGAGAACAAAATAGATCAAACTCAATTCTTGCACCAAGGTCTCCAAAAGTCACATGCATTTTTTTTTTTTTTTTTTTTTTTCAGAGCTGAGTCTGGCCTAATTGGGAGAAAGTCCTCAGTGTGCTAATGTAGGCCAAGAAGGTTAGGACTTGGCACCATCCTTATACAATCTACGAATTCTGGAGCCCATCAATCAGGCCTGGAGTACCAGAGAAGGCTGTAAGATCAAATCCTCTCCTGCCAACCAGGAATAGTGTGCAGAATTTCCCCAGCATCCCAGATCCATAGACCTCAGAGTTATGGACGGAAGGTGCAGTAGCCCTGGCCCTAAGGCTATGGCTACAGCGGACCTGAGCACTTTGCTTTACCTGAGAGATCCTCGCGGGCGTTCTGGTGCAAGTAGCTCTGCTCCAGCGAGTAGGAGGACATGCTGGGGTGCAAGCCAGCAGAGGCTGCGGGGTTACTGCTTGGTGTCAGAGCAGGCTGCTTGAGGTAAGGTGAGGCGCCAGGCGAACTCCAATGTGCTGCGGGGCTAGTGTAGGGCGAGTGACACTCAATTGCGCTCGCCATGGCCGGGGATGAGGGCACTGGGCTGCTGCTGCTGTCCGGCCCATAGTCTCCTCCACCACCGCTGCCACCCGCTCCGGCACCGACGCCCGCAGGACCTGCGGGCACCGGACAGCTGGCCATATAGGTGGAGCCCGGGTTGGGCGACATGTGGGGGACGTGGTGGTGGTGGAGGTGATGTGGATGCGCGTGGCCCGGAGCACCGGTGCCTGTATCATAGCCTGCGGGCATCATATCGAGGCCACCATAGCCGCCCTGGCCGTGGCAACCCAGAGGCGCTGAAGGGGGAGCTTGGAAGTCGAAGCCCTGGGGCAGCAGCGAGGCCCCGAAGCCCAAGCCGCTCACCACGCGATGGTACATGGGTTTGAGCGCCTGGCACTTCCGCCTGAAGCCGCGCGGCCGCCGGCGGAACGAACCCTCCTCGAACATGAACTCACTGGCTGGGTCGATGGTCCAGTAGTGGCCCTTGCCCGGCCGCCCGAGGCCCTTGGGTAGCTTGATGAAGCACTCGTTGAGCGAGAGGTTGTGGCGCACGGAGTTTTTCCAGCCCTGGTAGGCGCCACGGAAGAAGGGGAAACGCGCCTGCAGGAACTGATAGATCTCGCTGAGCGTCAGGCGCTTGCTGGGCGAGCTCTGGATGGCCATGACGATGAGCGCGATGTACGAGTAGGGCGGCTTCTCGGGCCGCCGCAGCCCCGAGGTCGCCTTCTTGGTGCCCCCGTTCCCGGAGCCCGCACCTCCGCCGCCCGCCGCACTCTTGCAGGCACCCGCCGCCGCCGAAGCGTTGACCGAGTTGGAAGAGGACGAGGCACAGGAGGCAGAGGATGAAGATGATGACGACGACGAGGTGGTCTCCAGGGTGGCGGCGGACGGCGGGCTCATCAAGGCCGCCTGGAGCGCGCCGGGCGCTGGGCTGCAGGCGCGTCGGAGTGGGGCAGGCGGCGGGCGCGGCGGGGGTGGCGGGGGCCCGCCCTCGGTGGTCATCTGGGAGCCTGGAGCGAGGCCGGGCCTGGGGGGCGGACCCCGGACCGAGACCGGCGGCGCTGGAGCCGGGTCGGCCCACAAGCCGGGCGAGCGCCCTAGTACTCCGGCCACCGGGCAGCCGGGGCCACTCCGGGCCAGCGTTTCGGCGTAGCCTCCCTCAGCTCCTCCGGGGCTTCGGGAGGCGGCGGCGACTGGTCGGAGGCAACGCCCCGCGCATCCCTCTTCCGAGCCTCCCTCTCGAACCTTGCGCAACCACCTCCTAGGCCACCAAGGCGACGCAGTCTGCAGCGGGACAGCTGAGCCCTAGAGCCAGCCGAGACTTTAGCCAGGACCCCGGGGACTAGCCTGTCGTCTTCTTTCAGGAGTGCTCCTCTCTCTGTCTCTTGGACTTCCTCCCTGGCGCGCCCTCCCCGCGGCCGCCTCGCTCCCTCCCTCGCTCCCTCCCTTCACCCCACCCCGCCCTGCCCCCTCCTCGTTCTGCGCCGCCCGCCCCGGGGAGGGCGCACTGGGCCCGCGTCACTCCTCCTCCTCCTCCTCCTTCTCCTCTGGACCTAGCCACGAGCTCCGGCTCTTATCGCCTCCCTGACTCTCCCGGGTCCTACTCGCTCTACTGATTCTTCTCCAGTCTCTTCCCCTTACCCCTTCTGCTGGGAGGAGAACTCCCAACCTTGGCAAGGCTCGACTACCCCTTACTTCAGCAATTCATTCTCCGTCCCTTCCAGCAGCCCATTTCCTATCCCAAAACCCTCCCACTCCCACCTCCACCCCGCTCCGGGAGTGGATTCAGCCTGCCCCTCCTCCACCTCGGCCGGACCCTGTAGGGGCTGAGTATTGGGGCAGCAGTGCCCTGGAAGAGCCTCCTTAGCCACGATCCCCAGTGCCCGAACTGACACCATCTGTCAACTTCATTTAGACAGTGCAGCCCTCAGCCACACGCCAGGGTGCCAGACATCCCAAGGTAACGTGCCAATCCTGGGTCTCTCTCTCTGGCTGGACATGCAGGTTTCTGAGAGTTCATAGTAGAGGACAAGCACTGGGCGCCCTTGAACTATGGCCCCAGGGCAGTTATGAACATATTTTAAGCTGAGCACTGGGTTTGGGTGGAGAAACCTGGGCCAACTTTTAGAGACTCGGGACACTTGAGGCTAATGGATTCGTTTTAATTTGCTTCCACCTTCCACTGACTTGTCGTTTCAGAGAGAGAGAGAGAGAGAGAGAGAGAGAGAGAGAGAGAGAGAGAGAGAGAGAGAGAGAGAGAGAGACCCTGGGGTGAGGAGATAGCTGTATTTATCGTCAGCACTGAAGATCCTCCGTACATCTGCCAGGGGGTTACACCTTCCGGCACCCCCTCCTCCCAACTCCCGAGCCATGGCCAAGCTCACTTCATCCGAGAACACTTCCCCAGTTATGGCTTATTCATCTCAGTAAGAATAGGCTCAGAGAGAGAGATGGCCCTCGGGAGAAATCATTCCAATGAGACCCGACAGTTAGTTATTGGATTACACGTGCAGGGAAATGTAGTCTGACCCGGGACAGGGGCTGCAAAGAGAGCTGGAGGCTGAAGCAGGCCTGGCCACACAAGAGCTGGTGGGTAGGCCCAGAGGGAAAGAGATGCCCACCAGGGGAGCAAGTGAGAGGCACAGCAAAGCACACTCTGCATCAACTCTGAAAGGCCTGCGTTGCCATGTGTGCTGGAAAGTCTGGGAAGATGGAAGGACATGAAGGAGGGTATCGAGACCAAAGTAAAGATGCTGCAACAGAGAGTCTGGTAGAGCAGAGCGCAGTAGGACATGGTCCCCCGGCGAGGGGGGCTGCACCAGTTCTCAGTGCCCTAGAGCTTGGGGACTGCTCCTGATGCGGAGTGCGGGTAGGTCGGAGGAAGAGAGGAAAGGGCGGGTGCGGGGGGAGGGGGCTGGCCCCAGACAGTGACCTGAAGTTGAGTGGAAGCAGGCTTTTTCCATCAAACCCTGCCTGGATACCACACACAGAGCCCGAGTGTCAGTTTACTGCCCTGAGCCCGGCTCCTTTTCCCTAAGCTCCACAGTAATTAGACAAAGAAAACCTAAATTAGCTGAACAGGCGTCGACAGCTTCCTCCAGAGCACCCCTGGTACCTACATGGGAATGTGTCCGAAAATGGCCCGATTGTAGCCCGGAGTCAGCTAAGAAAACACCGCCAAGCAGAACTGAGTGGACGCTCATTTGCAAGAGAAAAAGAAAAAAAAGAAACAAGTCGCTCTTTTCCGGAAGGGATGTTTTGATTGGGTTGGGGTTGAAGTTGTTTCAACTTTCTAAGAATTTCTGTCTGTGGACATTTGGTGGGCAAGCCCGCATTTATTTCATGCTGGTTTTACCGTCATCTTCTTTCGTCACTTTACCTGGGCTAATTTTATAAGATTTAAGATGGAAGTGAATATGTGCTCATTAAACCGAAGTTCTAAATGTCTGAAAATAATTCTTTAAATGAAGTAGAAATTGGATGTACTGGCCTAAAGGAACTCCCGGACAGACTTCAGTGTTCTATAAAAGCTTTTGTGTGTGTGTGTGTATGGAGGCGGGAAAAGCACTGGCTCAGAGAGAAGTGTGTGGAAAAGGAGAAGGTCACTTTGTAGGTAGTGGACAGATTGGGGAACCCTGGGTGAACTTGGTATTGTCACTCAGGTATCTATGCACCTGTTCTGTTTTCTGCACCTGGGGAGTCCCCATGGCGCTTGCTTTAAAACTGGCCTAAAAAGATTTGGGGTCTGAAGAGGCTGAAGGCACTAAACCTTTTAAAATCATGGCAAGGTTTAATAACTTTTCATACCATTAGCCCACAGTTTGGGAACCAAGGAGTTTTTATTTTTTATTTTTATTTTATGGATACCTGAGATTTTAGCAGTGTTACAAATGCTCCTAGTTGTAACTCCTATTTAAAAAAATAAAATTTAAAAAATTCTTGACGTATTTTTACTTTCTACTGATTCAGCTGGTTAAGTTACAAGGGGCTTTAAAGAAACTCTTTTTATCATCCAGGTGTCAACCATGCTACCAAGATTCTCTACAACTGTAAGAAATCTCTCTTGTAGTCTATAGCAGGTCCCAGGCAATGGACAGTGGGGGGC
This sequence comes from Sigmodon hispidus, assembly GCA_004025045.1. Taxonomy (NCBI): domain Eukaryota; kingdom Metazoa; phylum Chordata; class Mammalia; order Rodentia; family Cricetidae; genus Sigmodon; species Sigmodon hispidus. The sequence goes on from PVIH01001036.1 coordinate 176,742, forward strand.
CTGCATACTTGATGCCTGCTTCTTTCTGGGGATTTATGCACTGCCCCTTCCCAAGTCTAGAAAGGTGGGAGCTTGGTGGGTAAGCTGCTGGACAGAAAGAGGTCCTCTTCAAAACACTTTCTTGGAGAGCCCACGTGTAACCTGTTTTCCTACAGAGACGGCCTAGGGGCAAGTGATGCAGCTGGCTTAGGGATGGGGTAGTGCTAGGATTCCAAATTTAGTGTTTCTTTCCCTTTATTGTGGTAAAACCTCTGTATTTCAGCCATGGATGTATGCAAAGCTATTGAGTATGAATATATCTGATAACAAATAGGTCAAATTCTTTCTCAGTGCAATAGTATCGGTTTCTGATGGGCAGACAAGGTTTATTTATTTGTTTATTTTTGCTGGGTTGGGATTGAAACAAACTAGGGAGATGTTCTACCTGAGTCCCAGCCATAGCCCTGTGTAGGGTTAAAATGGAAGTCTCATTGCTGATACACTCGCTTTGTTTAGATTTGTACCACTCCCTAGGAGGTCCCCTCTCTGGAGTGAGCCCTCCACAGATTTTTATTCTCTGCAAACAACAACAAAAAAATTATTTATTTTTAATGGGGAAGCACAAATATGATTCATTAAAAGGTTCTAGAGCAGCCCAAGTGCTTCTTCGTTAACCAAGAATACAGCTCAGAGCAGTATTTCAGTCCAAGGCTTTTGGGTTGGTCAACTGTCTCCATCTGGGTTGCGGATTCCCTCCCAAAACCATGGAGCCCCACCCCTACCCCAGAGCAAGAGAATGTAAACTAAGCGAAATTGAGTTTCTCTGATTTTGTTCTGTAATCTACATTTTATTCTAGGAAATCTCTTCATTATTGCGGTTTACATCTTTTCTTAGCATGCTTCCTTTGTTTCGTGGGTTTTACATGAATTGGTTTAGACTAAACCAGTAGAGATGGGAGAGACTCATCAACACTAGCGATGTTTGGGAGCATTTAGGACCCGTCTTTGAGGAGGAGCTGGCTTGTTCTGCACCCCTGTCTTCCTTCAGCTTGAGCCTGAGTGGGAAAGCCTACTGCGATCAATCAGAGGATGCCCCACCATTAGGTACTAAGTCACCATTTGCAGAAGGCTTCTGGGTGCCCAGGACAGCTTTCTAGTTGCTCTCGAACTGGGCTCCAGGTTTGTTTGGCGGTGGAGCATAGATGATGATCTTGTACTCGGTGGAGGCCTCTCTAAAAAATTGGCCAGCAACAGAGTTGATCTTTTTGGTGTTAGGTGGTTGCTGGGAAAGCAGGAGTTGGAGAGCAGGACTTAAGCAGAAAGGTGAAGCTGACCATTTCACACCACTGGAGTCTGATCTCCGTCCTTGGTCCAGAACCCTTAGACCCCCTTGTTATGAAAGCCCAGAACCACATTTTATTTGGATCCTTCTTCCAAGCTCTTCAATTGCCTGTGTTCAGGGCAGAATTCCTTTATAGCCACCTTGGAAGATCAGCCTACAGCTCCATCTTTCCTAGTCTTGGTTGGAGGGGAGAAAAAGCACCCCATCCCTGATGGCCAGACTGTCGGTTCCACCAGCTATGCATTCAGAAACTTGGGACTGTCCCCAGGAGCAGGTCCTCTAGCCCACAATGCTCCCTACCCCCATGGGATATGGCAGGAACAAATGCCGGTTAGGCTTCTGCAGCCTGCTCTGTTTAAGGATGGAAGTGCTAAGGGCACAGGCCAAATCTCCCAAGAGCAGATGGAAAAGAAGCTGGAGGGCCTGTACTTCACCCCCTGGAAGCCAGTGTGGGTGCAGTCCCTGTAGGCACGTTGATTCTGCCTCCGTTTGTGCAGTAGGGAGTAAAATCTACCGACTTTAGTGTGCAGGATCTAGCTTTTAAGATTATCTGGAGGAGTCTGGCGGCCTCTTGGGCTTGAATGTACAGCACAGGCGCTCTCAGGAACCCTGGACCACTGCAACTTTTCTCTGAGTCCTGCTCCAGGATAACCACTCTGCCCTAGGTATCTCTTCTCTTGGGAAATCACACTCTTCTTTCTCTTCTTTTGGGAGTTTTCTCATCCCCTCCCCTTCTGTCGCCTTCGGGGGGAGGGAGGTGGCTAGGCTCATTACCCAGGCTCTTGCGAGAGGCTCAGCAGAGCCGGGAGCAGTCGCTCCAGGAGGACACTGGGTATTGCGCACAAGATTTCTACAGAAGCACCCACCAAACACCCGGAGGCTGCAAGGCTGGCCCCAGACGCCCCCGACGGACGGAGCAGGGAGGCTGGCTGGCTGTGGGCGGTCGGGCTTTTGCGGAAGCGCCCTGGAGGTCCCAACGCAGGGGCTGGGTTTTCTTCTCTAGTCTGGCTGGGACTTCTAACCCCCGGCTTTCCCTTCCCCCCCAAATAAATAAATATCTGGGAGGGCAGTGATCACGGCGGGGCGCCGGACCCTGAGCCTCGGCGCAAATGAACTTCCTGGCGCATCAAAACTCGCTGCAGTCCTCCCGCCGAGCGCAGGATATGGGGCGCGCTCGCCACTCTTCAGAAAAGGAAACGTAGCTCTTCCAAAAATATAAATCAGTTGTGACGTCCAAATATTTCTTTTGTCCTCCAGCATCCTCTGTAAGGATAAATAAAACGTGCTCGGCGCCCAGAGGCCGACTAGGGACCTCGAGCCTTCAGACTTCGCCTCTGAAGTGCTGCTTCTGGGGCTTCTCCTTCCTCCATTGCCACCCTCGCTCGGCCTTGGGTCCCTCTTAGGCTTGCCCCTCGGTCAGTCCTTCAACCCAAGGGGAAAGGAGTGTCAGAAAAGAAGTGGGGTCCTGTAGAGCTGGGCCTGAGCAGTCCCTTCTGCCCCCACTGGGCAGCCTTCATTTACCCACTCCACACTGGGCAAATGTCTAAGGAGGCTCCCGGTGCTTGGTGCCTCCCATTCCAGCACTACAAGGAGGACCCCAGAGTGTCCCACTCCCTCGTGGGACATTCCTAGGGCTACTGCTTCTCCAGAGGCAGGAACAAGGCCTGTGCAGCGTCAGTGGCTGCGGCCTGGCAGGACTATCATCAGTCTGTGGGACCCATGTATTTGGCATGAGTTTGGTCATCCTTAAGCCCTTTGCGCCACGATTACGTCTTCTACTTTGGCTAGATTTTCCACTGGGATTGGGAAAAGAAGTCAATAAAGCAAGCCACAGGTAGCAAGAGATACGAACACGAGAAAGTGGCCTTTCCTTCTTTCTTGACACCAGGGTATTGAGAGCCTACTCTCTGTAACAAATCACCGGATGCGCCCAGGAGACCAGCCTGAAAGACTGGGGCTCACATATACCAAGGGTACAGGACAGCGGTTTCCACCTGTCCCAGGTCCTCCCCCTTCTGATAGGCGCTGCCCACCTCCAGTATTCGATTCCATCTGGTTCTGGATTCCATTGCGTGTGGGCGCTGTTCACTCACCCCTTCTCCCCAGAAGATCTTCATGGCTGAGTTGCCTCAAAATCCCCCATCCAGAATGTCTTAGAAGGGTTTAGACAATCCATCACCCACCACTTCAAGAATGCTTCCTCCCTTTCAAACACAATCCTTGGACACCAGAAAGTCTGTACTGGGGAGGAGGGCGCTTGAAAAGAGAATAACTATGTAACCCACGTCAAAGCCGCTCTGAACCTTTCGGAAACAAGAAGCAAGGCCAAAAATCCCTCCAAATGATTTATTGACCGCCTCGTCCTCTCTCCCACCTTCTTCATGACTTTGCCTTGCGCCTGCCAACCTATCTCCAATGCCGAATGCTTCTTCGTTTGTATTTTGGGAGGACACACTTCGCTTTTGGGAGTTAAAAGAGGAGAGTATAGCCTAGCTGACATACTTATGGGGGTCTGGTCCCAATGCCCGTTGCTGGTGAAGAGGAAGCCAGCTGCAAAATCTGGGCGGTAGTTTTGGAGTACTGCATCCCAGCAGTGGGGAGTGTCTGCTAGCTTTTGTGTGCTTTAAAGTCTTAGGGGCCCAGAGGCACCGGGAGTTCCTCTTGATTCCGCTGGGTGGAGCCAAGCTCTTGGAAATAGCATACTGCGGATCTGCAGGCTGCGGTCTACTGTCAATTGCTCAGCCTTCACCTGCCCAGATTTGGATCCACGTGTGTAGGGGGAGTGGAGGTGGGGATCCCAAGGACCGCACTCCTGGCTGAAACTTGTTAATGTTGCCCCCTAGGTGGACAGATGCCTTCAAATACTAGCCTATCTCATTCTCGGTTGGTCCCCTTAGGGCTCATTCTCCAGTTCCATTTTCAGAGGAAATGAACTGTATAGAAAGACATCATTAGGTTACCTTAGGTTTTGGTTCGCAGAAGTGGTGTGTGTGTGTGTGTGTGTGTGTGTGTGTGTGTGTGTGTGTGCTTCGTTTCTTCGTTTTCAAAATAAACAGGAGCTCCTGGAATTTTCCTTAAGTCTTCTTGTAAACAAAAGAGTGAACAGAAAACAAATGGACAACTAACCAACTAACCAACGAACGGAACTACCCCCCAAATCTGTTGCGGTGGGTTGCATAGGAACGGTCACTGTCCCTTTCCTTCCTGGACCTCAGCCCTCTGGCCTCCTGCTGTCCCCAGTGGCCTGAGTGACCAGGTCATTCTTTTTGATGGAGGAAAACTCTTGTGGCTCCCTAAATTTGTGCTGGTGAAATTCTGCAAGATGAAATGGAACACGAAGTCCTTTGGGGCAGGCTGGACCCAAAGTGGAGACTCCAGGCAGGTGAGAGTAGAGTCTGCTAGCACACTAAGCTTAAACCAGAGATCCAACCATCCCACTGACCCAGGTGCCCCAATGGGTACTCTGTGTCCTGGTGTCAGAGACCTTACTTTTCTCCTCAATGACACTTTCTTGGAAAGAATAAAGGAAGGAAGGAAGGAAGGAAGGAAGGAAGGAAGGAAGGAAGGAAGGAAGAAAAAGTCTCTTTCAATGAGCTTTATGCTTGCAAACTTCTCATACAATAAATCCTTTTGTGAAGAGGTCAAGTTTTACTTTGGTACCTTTGTACTCAGTATTATGAAGAAATTCACAGTCAGTCAGGCACAGGAATAACCAAGATATCCCTTACACACATCACAAACACACACACACACACACACAGAGAGAGAGAGAGAGAGAGAGAGAGAGAGAGAGAGAGAGAGAGACTGTGTCCTATTACCTCCATATCAAGTTTTTAAAATCTCGTTTGCATTAATTATTTTTCTCTATTTTCATTTCTTGCTGAAATATTTTAAGCGCCTCTAGAGGTATGTTTTTGAAAACACACCTTCTTATTCCACTCTACACCCCCTATATCTGGCTCCTTTAAGACTCATTTTGGCTTCATTTTGGGCATAAGAGCAGAGCTCCCCACCTCGATCCCAGTTCCAGATCAGAGCAGGACGCTGTTCTCTATGTGTAGTTCACAAACAAAATTCTCTGTTGTGGTGCTTTCTCTAGAAGAACTTTAATCCCAAGGTTTTGGTTTTGCCCCAGCTATTGAGCTGGGTTAGGGTTAGGGTTAGGGTTAGGGTTAGGGTTTCATCACTGAAAGTTGGGTGTGTGCTTACCACATTGTCCAGTCCGGTTGAGTTCTTCCCCTGACTCCCCCACTTTGCGAGAGGTAATTCTACATTGCTTTCTTTAGCACAGGCCAGATCCTCAGACCTGAGAACATATCTATAGGGGTGTGTGTGTGTGTGTGTGTGTGTGTGTGTGTGTGTGTGTGTGTTGTTTGGGATCCTCCTTGCAGTACAGCATTTCTAAATACTTCTCTAGGAAGTGACTAGCTCCAGATGAACACTCCCCATTAGTCTAAAAGTGTCTGTAGGAAAACATCTGATGAGCTAAAGCGGTAAAGGGGACCTGAGAAGTGCCGCCGCTGGGAGAAGGTACTTATTGACCTCATCCTTTGATCTCTTGGTCCAGGCCAAGACTTTATACATACATTTTAAAATTATTTGTTGATGTGCTGATTTTTTTTTCTGTACCACTAACACAGTTCCTTCCTGTTCAGTAAAATCCTTGGCGAGCAGATGACACTGAGATAGTGACAGGTAGCCCTACGTTTACAGTTTGCCAATTGCACCCAGTCTTACTGATTTGGGATCCGTTGCCAAATATCTCCAAGCTTCTGTTTTTAAAACCTTTTCCTTAAAATAGAAATAATAAAAATGAAGAAATAATGACGATGCACCCTCCCACGGTGACTATAAAAAAGAAACAATGGTTGTAAAAATGTATACACATTCATGGTGTTACTTTTGGCTTATGCCAATAAAAGCTCTGTTTATTTTAAGTCACCCTGTTTCATTCCTCCGAGGAACAATCCCCCCTCCTCCGCGCCCCCAGCAACCTCTCAAGTGCACATTTGATTTTGTCAGTGTGTTTAAAGAGGCCCCTCTTTCATGAAATGAAGTTTCTAGGCTGTGGGACTCAATGCCCAAGTCAATTCTGGAGAGGAACAATGGATGGATTGGATGGTTGTTGTTCAGGCTGGGACCAAGAAGCCCCTGGAAGGCTCTGACTCTTTCGTTGTACCCGGGAAGAGATTGGAAACTTCAAGCGAATGATGTGTACTGGCACCGTGCAACAGGGCAGAGCGCCATGGTGTGTGTGTGTGTGTGTGTGTGTGTGTGTGTTTGTGTGTGTGTGTTCACGCGCGAGTGCCGCGCACGTTAGGTAGCGGGAGGGATGTATAGTTGCGCGGGAATGACGGTGGTTGTGTCAGCTGCGCTGGATGGAGAACTGAAACTTCAAAGCAAAAATTTCCGGTCAGAAAATCCTGTGCTGCAATTTTAGTTGCATTGGGTCTTGTCCTGCCTTAGTCTGTGGGTCTGGGATGGTTCTCGCGGAAGAAGCCACGCACTGCTGGCCTGTGTTATAGGAGTCCTTTGCTCGGCAGGCCCATTCCGGAAAGCGGGAAATTGCTGCGGAGATGCTTCGGTGGGAGACCCTCCAGGAAACCTGCTGGGTTGCTGGCTCCTTTGGGCACTTGCAAAGCAGTTTCTTCAATTTGAGGCTGAAAGTCCCCCTTTTAAGCAAAACACAGCCACTGGGTCTTCTGGTGGGAGGCAACACAGTAGAAACAAGGTGTCCCCAAGGACCACAAGCTCCAAGGAGCCCCCAAGTCCTTGCGGGCCGAATGGGTCTCCAGCCCCAGCCAAACTATAAAAGGACATCTATTTCTCAGCACCTTACTCATGCACCTCACCCTTAGGCCTCTATGTTTTGCAGCCTTGAAGACTTAGGTACGGGTAAATGTGTCTTCTATGCACCGGACATTTCGCTAGCTGCTTTCCCTTGAACAATTTTTTTTTTTTTTTTTGCGAGGGGGAGTGTCATTTTTCTATATGCGGCGATAGGGTTATTGTGGGACGATTAAACGAATTTGTGTAAGCTAAGCGCTTCCTTCCTTCCGCGGCGGGTGGGCCGCGCTGGATGAAGGTCGGCCTTGAAACAGGGAGCAGATTTCCCTGACCTGCCACGGGTCCATTCGGGGATTTCCGGAAATACTTAGGGGAGAACTCGGTTGTGCCTCCAGTGCAGCCCCTAAACCAGACTTCTATACCTTGTTTTAGGATCTATGAGGTAGACGCGCACCGAAAGAAAGGATGGCCATGTGCCGAGCTGAACCAGGTGCCAGGCCAGGCAAGTTCTTGGAGAAGGGACCTGGTGATTCCGTGGAGGTCCAGTGTTGCTTGCTTTAGGCTTGGAGACAGAAGCCTCCTGCTCAGTGTCTAAATATTTGTGACCACAACGTGTTCCCAGTAGCGGCTGGACAAGGGCTACTCTACCATAGGAGGGTGACCTTGGCGGACGCCGGCGGGATCGAAATTAAGGGGCGCGTCAAGGGTACAATCTAGCAGCTAGAAATGGACCGTTGTTTCCTTCTCTGTCCAGGCTGGCCTTCGTTCGCTAGCAGTTGGTCCCAGGTTTAGACCTGTGGCACCCGAACACAGCTGGGAGGATAGTCATTAGCGGCTGCTCCTCTGCTGACAGCCTTGCTGGAGACCGTTAGTCTGCTACTGCCAGCAAGCAGATGTTGCCCGGACAGTCTCAGGAGGAAACCACGGTCAGCGCTGCTCAGGCCAGGCTAGGACAGCAGGGGCAGGGAGGGAGAGCGGACATGACCTCCTAATTTCATTTTAGGCGCAGACTATCAGAAATATTTTAAGAGAAGAAAAGCGGAAGGGCAGGGATCTTGGAGCTGGGAGTCCACCTGAGGCTTCAATGGCCTTTTA
>PVIH01001036.1:185044-267900 GCA_004025045.1 Sigmodon hispidus
CCCCCCCCCCCCCCCCCCCCCCCCCCCCCCCCCCCGCTATGCAAGCTTGAGTTTCCTCCTTAGGATGGTGGCCAAAGTCTTCATGCCTAACTAACTGCTCAGGCATGGCTTCAAAGACATTCACCCACCTCGTTTCAAATATCTGGATTCAAAGTATGTTAAGAATCTGGAAAATTAAAGAGTTGTTTCCAGGTCATCTTTTCATTCAGTAAAGAGAAGATACTGCTTACCCCTGCCCCCCAAGAAATCCTGATATCCTGAAAACAAACTACTGCACAATCTGGGCTGGGCAGGACTATGGGAGCTTAAGCAGGACAATTTGAACAAAAGCATGGAGCTTGGAATAGAGAGTGGGGAGATAGAATGCATTTGGGGCTCTGCCTGGAGTCAGAAAGAGAAGTATAGCCAAGAGGTGAGGAGGGCAGATGGTGTTCTGGAGAATTTTCTACCAAATGAACTGGTTGAGGCACCTCTCACCCACCTCTAGCCAGAGGCTCTGTGTCAGTGGAAGGGTGCTGGCAGCAGATGGGAGAGTCTGCCTTGCTGGATCAGTTGTGATGGATGGACAGTAAACTTCTGTGCTTTTTGCCTGCCCCCTGTGGTAAACCTTTCTGAAGTTGAGATGATCCTGGGAAAAGCTGGTTTCCCACCTGCATGAGGCATAATGTGCCTTAGAGATTTCAAAAGCAGGAAGAGTAGGTGAGGTAAATAGCTGGAGAGGAAGACTGGCTCTCTTGTATTTTTCAGATTGGAATTCACAGGTCCACATTTGTGGGTTTTTAGTGATGTGTAAAGGATACAGGTTTGTTAGAACTTCGTCCTCAGTCTGGTTTCAGGCCTTGGATTGATGTGGGATTTCATTTGATGGAAGCAGAGAAAGTCATGTTGGTCAGACAGTGCAGAAAAGTCCACTTGTACCATTGAATTCACCTTCCAGGTGAATGAATCCTTCATGTTCTTAAACACAACCACTATGGATTTGATTCTGAAAATGCATGCAAGAAAGCTTACAATGTCCTCAAGTCCATTGCTAATTTTCTGTGGCAACCTGCAATGCCTTTTCTCATGATGGGATTCACTTTTTCTTGTCATATCTTGTCATATCTATTAACTCCTTAAAGAGGAAGAGGGCCAAAACCTTCTTGCCTCTGCAATTAAAAAAAAAATGGAGTCATTGGGAGATCCAAAGTAAACTCTTGGATCAATAAAGCTGATAGTGTTATTAATAACTGGAAAATTAGAAAGACAGCATGATGGGAAAAGATAGGACACTTTTCACTAAACTTCACTACCCTTTCATACGTACAGAATCTTCTAGTTATGATGGTATTCATACATAGAACATAGTTTGAGGAAGTCCTAGAGAAACCTGGAGTCTTAGATGTTCAAATATCTTATAATATACCTAAAAGAGGCAACAAAAGCAAAATAGACTGAGGGGATTATATCAAACCAAAAAAGCTTTTGTAATGCAAAGGAAATAATCAATGAGGACAACTTTAAAAAATGGGAGAAAATGTGTTTGAATTATGTGTCTGATAAAGAACACAAGTGACTCAAGAGCAAGAGAAGTAACAAACAGTTTTGGTAAAAGTGGGTAAATAAATATTTTGCCAAAAAGAACATGCAAATGACCAACAGGTGTAGGAAGAAATGCTCAACCTCATGAGCCACCAGGCAAGTATCTGAAAACCACAAGGAGACTCCATCTCACTCAACTAGATTATCTATCATCAAAGGGTCAAAGACACAGACTGCTGTCCAGGAACCAATGCACACTATCAGTGAGAATTTTAGTATAGTCATTATGAAAAACACTATGGAAATTCCTCAGAAAACTAATAACAGTTGCTTCACAAGACACAGTAATCTCACTTTTAGGTATTTCCGAATGGAAATAAACTCAGTATGTGGAAGAGATATTTGCATTCCCACATTCGCTGCAGCATTGTTCATAATGGTTAAGATGTGGAATTGACCAAAGAACATAACATTGGACAATTATACAGTGGGATACTATGCATCCTTAAAGGGTGAAATTCTTGTATTTGTGACTATATGGATAGACCTGGAAGACATTATGTTATGTGTAATAAGCCAGACAGACAAATGCATCACAACAGCTTATTCACTGGAGGAATCTAGAAAAGGTGACATCACAGGAGTGAAGAATGGGACAGTGATTGCTAGAGACTGAGGATGAAGAGAAGAGGGAAAGGGAGGGGAAAGGAACAGGCTCTTCAGTAGGTGCCAAGTTGCAGTTGGAAATGAGAAATGTTTTAATAAGTTTTTGTGAAACCCTGGATGCCCTGAAACTTGCTCTGTAAACTAGAATAGCCTCAAACTTAGAGATCCACCCACCTTTGCCTCCTAAGTGCTGGGACTAAAGGCGTGTGCCACCAGGTCCAGCTAAAGAAAAGTTTTAAGGTTTCCCCACAAAGAAACGACAAAATATGAGGCAATGGAAACTCTATCTGGACTTGATTATCATGTAATGTATTTATATATTACAATGTAACATTGTACCTAATTATGTATAATTACAATGCATAAGCTCTTAGATGGTACAGCATTTGCATTTAGCCTATGCACACCCTTCCAACTATAATTTATATCCAAATGATTCACAGAACCTAATAAACATAAACATGGTGTAAATCATTGCTACAATGTATTACTTAGGAGTAAAGGTGAGAAGAGTGTGTGAACATGTTCAGTACAAATGCAGTTATTTTTGAATGTTTGCCACTCAAATTTGGTTGAGTTTGAGGATGTGAAGCCCACAGAGGCTGATGTCTTGTTCCTTGAGTTTTCCTGATATTTCTTTCTTCTTCTCCAGGTAACAGCATTTTTATATCCACAAGGAGAACTCCATCCTGCTTTGTCTGTAGTCACCCAGCCATGAGACCTAGGGTGGATGATCTTGTAACACCTGCCTGCTCTACTACCTTGAAGTTGGCCCATTACAGACACAGAATAGCATCTACCACTCAGAGTAATTCTCTGGGCTTCTTAGCAAAGGCAGTAGGGGAAGGTCTTCCTCTGTCTTTCTTTTTCTGGAACATGGACATTAAGGGTACATTTAGTGGCTATCATGTGACTTTTCTGGCTTCTTAGAGGAAGGAAGTCCTTTTGTAATAGAAAAGAATGAGGTCAGTATGTGCACACACACAATGTATGTGTGTGTGTGTGTGTGTGTGTGTGTGTGTGTACATGTGCACACACATGATTGTGGATTTAGAGACCCTGGGGACAGAGTCTATAAATTATTAGCAGTGAAGAGCTGCCGGGCCCATGAGGCCTCATTAATTAACAGCTCTTATGCTCTGCAAATGCATTCTAAGTGCTTGCCCTGAGATAGGCAGTTCTTTAGGTGTAGGGGAAATACTCAAGGAAGATGTCAAGGACTCTATCTTCAAAGATTAAATTTGGAAGATGAGGGTCCACCAGGAAATGCATACAATCTTTCAGATAGATAAAATGGCTCCAGAACAGAGACTGTCTCAATAAGTTAAATACTATGGTAGTGGTATAGGATGGTGGTGTCCTAGACAGTTAGATGCTGGCAGTAGACCAGCCCCTAAGGTCATGTTGATATGAGGGTTGATGACTAAGAGGAAAACTTAGCCATAGGAAAACTTGATGCAGATGTAACCAAATACTCAGGGGTCCCAAGGAATGGTCTTGGATTGTTCAAAGGATATCAAAAGAATGAGGAGGCATCTGCTGTCTTTCTCCTCCCTAGGTGCCACTTAGACGAAAAAGTAATAGACAAGGAGAAGGTCTACCTGGGGGCTTTTCTTCTTCCTTGCAGTCACCCACCCTAAGACAAGCATGACTTCCTCAACATGGCACAATCAGTTAAAATCCTTTGATGGTCACCTGACCCTTCTATTGTTTTTCTGTGAGGTAGCCCGACTTTTAGTGCCATGTGTTTGTGTGAAAACTGCTTTTCTCTAATTTGGTTTGCACTCATATGATTCCTGCACACTGAAGGCAATAAAGCCAGACCTCAGAATTACTACAATGAAGAGTCTGAGTTTAGCACTGTTTAAATTTCGCTGGTGTGTGCTACTAGACCTGAAGCTCAGGCTGCTGGGGGAGGGTCTGGAGTAGGTTCAGAAGTAAACACAACTCTGATTAAAAGCATAAAGAAAAGCAAGGGTGAGATAATGCTAAAATGGGATCTTAGGTCAGGCATGGTAGCACTCACCTATTTCAGCTTGGACGGTAGAAGCATCCAGGTCTTTGTGAGTTTGTAGCACTCACCTATTTCAGCTTGGATGGTAGAAGCATCCAGGTCTTTGTGAGTTTGGGGCCAGCTAGAGCTATATAGGGAAACCATGTCACCCTAAAAAGCAGGGCTTTATTGAGGTCTTAAGATAGGTTATATACTCATGCTTCCAAAATCGAAATGGTGTGTTCTGTTTCAGCTCAATAAAACAGAACCCACTGATGTGATTTAAGTTGCAAACAGTAGAAATTCTCACTCAAGTACCACAGACTCAGGAATACCGCTTGAATAACAGGAAATCTGGCACAGATTGTGCTGGTAGATCAGGAGTGACATCAAGGAACCACCTTCTTTCTTCTTTTCTACTTTGTTGGCCACAGAACCTGCTTCAGTCTAGAAACCATTCTGAAAATCTAATTTTGTAAATGTATTTATTTCATGTGTGTATTTTCCCAGCATGTAAGTCTGTGCATCACAAGCATGTTTGATGCCCATGAAGCCAGAAGAGGATAGTGAATCCCTGGAACTGGATTGCAACAGTTGTGAGCCCCATGTAGATTCTGGGAATCGAACCTGGGTCCTCTGCAAGAGTATAATAGCATCAGTGAGAGTTGTGCTTTACTGCTTGTATCTAAAAGGATTAAAAATGAAAAAAAGTTCTATCTTCTGACAGTGGAATGAAGGCCCTCTTCTTTTAAGGGTGTGGGAAGGATTTTGAGCTGCAATTTTCTCTGGACCAGTGTTCAAAGAAAGTTAGTTTACAGTTCATCTAATCCATCACAGGCGAGAGCGGGGCTCAGGACTCCCTTCCAGAGGTGGTAATGGGTCAGCTCCTTTAAGTCACTCTTGTGAGTCTTATTACTTTGGAAATGAAGTATGCATCTACTCATGCAGAATGAACAATGAGTCTTATTGACTATGATGCATCTACAGTAGTGCTGTGTGACTTTTCCTGGGAAGTCTGTTTCTTTTCACCTCAGATAGGGAGGGCAAAAACCAACCAACCAAACATTTTGATCCAACTTTAACTTTGGGAACCAGTGAGTTTACTGGATAACTTCATCACTGAAAAGGCCACCCTAGTATGGCTGATCACTTCTGGACCCTGTATTACTGCAATTCTCTTCACAATGTTTAGGCAGCAATGCCACCGAAGAATTGTCTGTCTCCTAGCAACAGCTGACTGCTTATAATGTCTTGCACAATCCTGTAAGTTTATCAACATTTTTGAGTCTTGGAATTTTATTGTGGATTTGATGGCCTTCTCTGAAGTGGGAATTTTTCACTTTTGAGGAAGCAGTTATACAGCAAGTTGGTATAGGGAAGGATAAGTTGACCGATAATATTGAGAAAACAGCATGGAAAGACCAGAGGCTTCTTTGTTCTTTTTTTCATATATATATTTATTATTTGGTGTTTTTACATCATGCACCACATCAAACTCAGATATCAGACCTCTCAATATCATGACCACTCTTATGATCTCCTCATTTACAAAACTGCCTGTTCATGATGCTCATTTGCTTACTGGAGCATAATTAAACTTCCTATGGCCAGACTCTTAAAGAAAACAAGTCTTTCCTTACCCACCCCTCTGTCAGAAGCCATAATAGAGAAGTGAGGCACTGTGACACTTAGCTATGTTCTAGCCTTGAGTTCTTGTGTACAATGACATCTTTCTCTCTTTATATATTTTTTAAAGTTCACTAATGAGTGAGTACATTCCCTGCTTCTCTTTCTGGGATTGTGGTACCTCGCTCAGTAGGATATTCTCCATATGTACCCATTTGCCTGCAAATTTTAGAGTATCATTTTTTCTTACTGCTAAGTAGTACTCCATTGTGTAGTTGTACCACAGCTTGTTAATCCATTCCCCAGTTGAGGGGCATCTAGGTTGTTTCCAGGTTTTTGCTATTATGAATAATGCTGCTATTGAACATAGTTGAGCTAGGCTTCTTTGTTCTTAATGCCAGAGATTTGTCTCATATTATATTCTTGATTCTGTCTAACCTTGAGACAAAGTGGAGTAAGAGCAAGAGAGAGGGACTCTTAAATTTTCCATTTGAATCCCACGAGGTGCTCCAGGGTCAAGAGCTTTACTTTATGGATGAAAGCAGCAGATGGGGAAAGCCATCTTTTTGCTTTTAAGCAATGATTTCTGTGTCTCATGGAGCTTACCTGTTGAACCCCATGTGGTAAACACTGATAATGAAAATAGAAATGTTCTTTTGAGCATATAAGGAATATCCATAAAGATCAACCATGCCCTAGGCAACAAAGAGAGAAGTCTTAATTATTTTCAAAGAATTAATACTAAATGAATTGCAGGTGCTTAGCACAATGCAATACACTTACACATTTATCTATTTTTTTGATGATTTATTTACTTTTATTTTGTGTACGTTGGTATACCTGCATGTGTGTCTGTGTGAAGGTGTCAGAACCCCTGAAACTGGAGTTATGGACAGTGATAAGCTACCATGTGGGTGCTGTGAATTAAACCAGGGTCTTCGGGAAGAGCAGCCAGTGCTCTTAACCTCTGAGCCATCTCACCAGCCCCATGTTTACATATTCATAATAAAGACATGGAGAAAAAAAGACACTTTAAGAACACATTTTGGAGGGACTCCCTCAAAGTCCAGCTAACGTTGCTTAAAGAGAACCTGGTAAACCCTCTCTCTCTCTCTCTCTCTCTCTCTCTCTCTCTCTCTCTCTCTCTCTCTGTCTCTGTCTCTCTGTCTCTCTCTCTCTCTGTCCCCCCACCTCTCTCTCTCTGTGTCTGTGATACTGCAGTTCAAGTCACCAACTCAAACATAAGGCAAGCTCTTTACTACTAATTTATATTCCCAGCCTGAATTCTTATTGAAAGCAACAGAGTCCTCAATGTTTAGACTCTGCAGAAATGATACTTACTAAAAAGACATATTTAGATTTTCTGAATCCCTGTGAGGTCCAAACAGTCATTTTTGAAGAGACTGCAGCATCAGCAACAACAACCAACTGTACCACACAACACAGAGAGTCACCCGTTGCTCTACCACTGTTCAATACCACTATGACAAGCTTTGCTAATGTTCTGAGATCACCCTGGGCAGAAAGGAAATTGCAGTGACATATGTGCTGTCTGGTTGCTCATGTTGCTTGAAACATGCCAAACATATTTTGACATGACTTGGTCTGATGGGCCAAGTCTGCTTCTTGTAAAACCTCTAGCTGCAAGGGAATGGGGAAAGTGAGTTTTAAGCTTCTACTTTGGAGACAGAGCTCATTCTGCAAAAAAATTCCTGAACATGGGTGTGAGAAATGTCTTCCACTCTTAGGAAGGAAGGAAGAAGATAATAAGGATAATGGCAGACCCTCTTTTACAATAGCAAGTCACCTACAGAAGCAGCATTTCTTTGAAAAGAGTTGTAAGACAGAGACTTCTTATTTTGAGATCATTTATGTTATAATACAGATAGATACATCAGGGTATTTTGGGATTTAAATCCAGAACTTTATGCATGCTAAACATATACTCTACAATCAAGCTGCCCTCTTTCCCCTAAATTTAACTTTAAAAATATTTATTTTCAATTATGTGTATGCCTGAATACATGTGTCTATGTATAGTTATGTACACCTTAGTGCAGTGTCCATGCAGGTCATGTTTTATTGTTTTTCATTTTATATTTTATTGAATTGGTTAGGATGTCTAGATGACAGTAAATAATATTGATGATGATAGATATTTTATTATCCCCTCTGGTTTGATGAGAATATTCCTAGAATTTTATCATTAACTTGGAGCTGCAATTCCAGACAGTTGTGAGCCATGTGGGTGACGAGAACAGAACTCAAGTTCTCTATAAGAGCAGCACGTGCTCTTAAGCACAGAGCTACCCATCCACTCCTTCAATAACTGAGTTTATTAACTTCTAATTCTTTATTCACTCAAGTCAGCTGCAATGGAAACAGTTATTGAGTGAGTTTGCCTTAGCTATTCCTATGCCCATCTCAGTTTCTAGTTGGCAAACACTAACTCTCAAGGAGATCTTACACAGAAGGAAATACCCACAAAGGGAAGCCCACAAATACACATACCCAATACGAGAAATCGGAGTTACCACTGAGATTCTATTGATGAGGCTTATATTCTATCCAGTATCTGATGAGTATAAGTCAGTTCTAATAAACATCTTTACCATACTTTTGTTTCCCAGAAGTGAAATTTTTGCACCATGAGATAGGAATTATTCTATTTTATTTTTTATTGAGATTTCAAATCACTTCTTTTGGCAGTCATAATAATTTACATCTTCAAAGCCATGGTTAAGGAAGAATCTATTTTGTGACATTCTTTTCAACCTTATTTTATAGCAAAAGTGGTATTTCATGATTGGTTAAATTGGACCTTTTAAAAATGATCAAATGAAAGTAGTCCAAGAATGGATTCCTGTGAGGAGAATTTTGAGTGATTGTGAGAAAACTCCAAGAAAGCAAGACAAAAGTCTTGTGACCTCAGTCTTTCAAAACATGAAATTGTTCTTGGAATGTCTTCATGCACCTCCCAGGTGTAGCAGATTCAATTAAATATTTATATATCTCTACGGAAAAACATGTTGGGTTTTTTTTTGCCATATGTGGCTTGTTCTTGTGATTACACACATCTTAAATTCATGAGAAATTTACTCATTTGATTCTTCTTAACCCTCAGAGTATACATTGTCTGAGGCTCTGAATAAATTTGGCTACCGCATGAGTCCATCTCATTTACCAGCTCCTTTCTCCCAGGTCCCATCTCTGGATCAATAAATATTTGGCATTAAATAATTTCCATGCATTAGCTAATAATATTTATATTACATTGTAAAGTAAATCTCCATTTCACAGATGTGAAGACTGAATTTCTAGGAAGACAAAATAATTACTTCAAAGTCCCTTAGCAGGAATGTTGGATTCACATTCAGGTTTTCTGATTCCAAATTCCTTCTTTGTAGCAAATGTGTTGTATCATGGAAGACAGAGAAATTTATTGAGCAAATGAATTAAAATGTCTGAAAGCCAAAAACAGTGTAATTACTTGACAGTGAAGTAACTCCGTAGCCCAGGCTGGGCTTTGATCCTCCTGCCTCAGCCTCCTGAGGAGATGATATTACAAGTAGGCATCACCAGGTTCAGCAGGATATAATGTAATATTCAAAAAGTTGAAAAATTTCTGATAATGTTTCCTGTCTTTGAACATCACAGCAAGTATCAGGCTATTCAAGTCTTTGGGATGCCTTACAGATAAGAAACTGTTTCTCTTCAGCATTCCAGAATAGTGCTGTCCTAAAGGGGTAGGCCTTGGGAAAAGCTGCCAAGTGCTGTACCTCTTACTCTTTTTTGTTTCATGTTTTTACTGCATTGGCTAGAATGTCTAGACAGCATAAACGATATTGGTGATAGCGGGTATTTTTTATTGTTCCTCTAGTTTAATGAGACTGTTCCTAGCATTTCATCATTAACTATTATGTTGAACATGAGTTTAAGACAGACTCAGATACCATTTATTATCTTAAATAAAAATCCTTTGTTACTTATTTTTTGACTTAAAAAACTAGAATTGGACATTGAATATAAGGCACCAGCTTCCCAAACAAAGGAAAGGAGATGTCAGTGGATGCCGATGACTGAGTAAATGGACTCTATACTGTTATGTCACACACAGGCATGTGCACAGACATTTGTGGAGCTAGGGGTTGAAAATAAAACAAGCCCTGTACACACTAGTAAGTACTCTACCACAGAGCTATGCCTCAGCCCCTGCACAGAATTTCTGAAGCTTTGTGATTCTCCCCGTGGCCCTTGAAAGATGACTGCTCCTGCACTGGGTAGAGTATTCATGTATTTTTCTCCCCAGAGGCGTTATACCTGATTTGTCTCCTCTTTTCTGGGCTGTAGTCTATGATAGAACTCTTGCCTCTCACTCATTTGGTAAATAACCTTGAATGCCCACTGTGTGAAAAGTCCTGTTTTGGGGTTCATGTCTTGAATTAGTATGTGGTGGTACTTAATATTACCAGTTCAATTCAAGTTTTAAAGAGAGTTGGCCTCAGCCTAGTGATGTGGCTGAGTAGTAAATGCACTTGTTGGGAAGCCTGAACTGGGTTTAGTCTCAGAGACAACACATGGCACAAAGTGAGAACTGACTCCGAGGGCACATTTGAGGAGAAACCGTGGAGTCCTAAGTTGTTTTCTGACGCATCATGTGTGTTGTGACACATGTGTTCTGTCCCCTCAAAATAAATAAAAGTGTAACAAAAAGCATTAAACAGAAAAGAGCAGCCTGCAGCCTCTGTGTTGCCTGCACCTTCTTGCCCAAACCACTGATAATGTGGAGGTTTCAGGCTCTGATTGCTTCATTTCTTCCTCCATCTCTTCTCTCTCTCCTGCCCCCATTTTAGCCAGAATAGAGAAACAGATACACACTGAATATTCTTCACCCCAGGCCCGTCTCCAGCACAATGCAGGTTTTCAAAATAGAACTAGGGCAGGAAGGTTTATTACTCTGGACACAGGATCTCGTTTTTGGCTGGAAACCTCCTCAACAATGGATTGGTGGTCTCTGGGGGGACCTGCTGAATGAGTGATTGCATCTTAGATTTGGAACCTTCCCCACTTTTCTTCACTAACAATTTCCTTGTCTACAGGTTTATAAGGCAGCAAACAGCCCCTGTGAGCATAATGAATTGTGACATCATAGGCCCGTGGCACATAGAAACAGCAGACTGGCCAGCACTTGCTTTTATTAGCCACATACCCCAAAGCTGAGCAATAGGTCTAGCCCTACTTGGACGTCCTATTATAAACCTTATTATAAATCCTTGCCTATTTTCTCTCTGTTTTCAGTGAGGTCACTTTTCATGGTCAAGTAATTTCCTCTGCCATGCTTCCTTGAAGACTGCTAGAATGCAATGTAGTCACACTAACAAGCCCTGAGTCACACACATGTCTTCAATTCTGGCTGTAGAACAAGGGCACATTTGAGGAGAAACTGTGTAGTCCTAATCCAAGAGGGTCAGGGAACCAGAGTTACTTCTTGTGTCTTGCTGACAATGGTAGTGTCTACCTTCTCTCTTGGGATTTAGTCCTCTTGGGACCCATGACATTTTGGAAATCTTAATACATTTGGAAATTATTGTTGAATGAGTGAAGGAATGTAATTTGAAACTTGAGTGCAGGAAGATGGCTGGGAAAACAGTCAAGCATCAGTTCTTTGTTTTTGTGTCTACTTGCGCATGCGCCGGCAATGGTGTTGGTGAGAGTTAAAAAAGTTTCAAAGAAAGCGGGACAAATGAGGCTGGGGGAAAAGCTCAGTGGTAGCTTGGCACACACAGGTGAGAGAGAAAAAGAAAGGAAGGAAAGAGATGGGAAAGGAGGAAGGAGAGGAGAGAGCTTTTCTCACACTTAGTGGTGCTGGAGGCAAAGAGCTGATGTGTGTGAGTCTCTACTTCGGCTGCTCCATTCTGAACATCTCTGGCACACAGATGAAGACCAACTGGGACAATAGATCAGAGTTCATGAAAACGAGTTGTGTTGGTACCTCCGAGGCATTGAGAGCATCTGGTTTAATTTGTATAATATAAGGGGGGGGGATTGAGGGAATTGTTTTATGATTCTATTTCACAGGGTGGGCCATTGTTCACAAAATGTCCAACAACGGCAGACAAACCACTCAGCATATAAACACCGATTAGCTGTGGAATGAACATGCATTCTTTTTCTTCTGCCCAATTCATTAGTGTTTCTTATTTAAAATGTTATCCAGGTCTGTGTTTTGTGATTCTAAGGTTAAAAACGGTCTTGTAAATATATATATATATATAATATATATCTTGTAAATATATTATATATAATATAAAATGTCTGATCAAGGGACCACCTTTTAAGAACTCAAATCTGAAAGTATCCTGAAGTGTGAAGAGATGATGGGTCAGTCCAGGGCTCCATGTAAGGGGAGAATTGAATACCATTTTAATTATGGGGCCATGACGAGCACTGGCCCCTGTGGATGGGACTACTCTTTGGTTGGCCCAGGCTGGGTTATTCCCTTACACATGGTTCCTCAAAAGCCAGAGACATGGGGAGAGGGTAGAGAAGCCATAGAGGGCAGCCTGAAGGGACCCACACCTTCTCTTGGTCTGATGCTCTCACCATCAGCGACTACTCAGCAGGGTCTTCTCTGATTGATTCTTTCACTGCCAATCATATCTCTATGTAAAAACCAAACCAAACCAAACCAAAAACCAACCCCCCCCCCGCTTTTTAAAAAAACTCTTGTTTTCCAAATATGATTTGAACAAAATAGTTCAGGGTGATGATTCCAGCCTTCTTCACTTGGGTTTTGAAATTCTGGTGAAAGTTTGAAGCAGAATTCAGCCATGCAAACAAATCAGAGCTTCCTGTATTTCCAGGTGTCTACAATTTGAATACAAAAAAATAATGTGCAAGTGTTTCAAGTACATTTTGTTTTGAGTGGAATCAGGGTAACAGTCAAGGGGTCATCACAGAGCGGAGGGAGGGCCATCTATCAGCATGTCCCACAGTGTGAACTTCTGCCTGGTTTTTACCCTGGAGATCCATACACAAGACCTTTGCACCTCTTATCTCAGAAAAGATGTCTTATTTAAGAAAGCCCTAGGGGCTCCACAGTGATTCTGTTCTATAGTGTTGTGTACAGAGCAGAACATCTTAAGGATAGTCCCCTGTGCTTAGCAGGTGGGATTTAATCCAGGGGCTGTAGATTACCACCTGTGTGCCAACTGTAGATGGTATACTCTGTATTTGGGGGGCCACAGTCAGGCTTTAGAGCCAGAAGATCCATCAAGGCAAAAATCTAAAATCTCAGCCCTCCTGAAATGGGGAAGCCTTTTTGCCCTTCCCTCCATATGTTTTCTTTTCCTTCCCCCCTTTTTTTTTCTCCTACTGAAATTCTTTTCAAGCTTCATTGTTGCTGATAAGGTCATCTGGAGGTCAGTGGGTTCACAGGTTGCTTGGATTTCCTAAAATTGTGCTTTCCCCCCAAATGTGGTGGGAAAGATGGTGTGTGCTGTGTGGAGTGGCCCACCGAAGTCACCAGTGTTACTATTTCTGTTTCTCTCTGTCATCCCCAGTGAAGGTATTTCAGAACGCTGCTGTTTAAGAACTAAAACTGGCAGAGACAAATCTTGGATTTTGAAATTTTCCAAGCCATTCTGAGGGACTCAGAGAGAACCAAATCCTTCCCTCTGCCCTGAAGTTTTCTGTGACCTTCACCAGGCTACATTCTGCAATACTCTTCCTTCTGGTGAACAGTTTTAGATAGGGTATGGGGAAGACTTTGGTGTAGATACTCAGGCTGGATAATGCCAGATGCAAACACAGATGTTTATGAGTTCACAGAATGGAGGATATAAATGTCTCCACTTTCCTGTATGCCTTGGGAAGCATCCGTTTTTCTATTTAGAGAGAAGGAGGGAGAGAAAAAAAAAAAACTTAAAAAAAACCCCAAAACTCGACAACCCAGATTTGCTCAATTTCCTGCTTTAAACATTTATGCATTAAAGGAGTTCATTTGCATATGAAATTGGATGGCGATAGCATATGTGGGGAAATTTTGACCAAAGCAGCTTTCTTCTTTAATCTGCACATGCTGTGGTTCATGAGAGTTTGTGTTCACACGCAGACTAACTGATCTACACGGAAGGGGTTAGTCAGTGTACACCATAGTCCAAGATAAACTTTTCTTAGAGACACAGTAAGTGGTTCCAAGATGCCCCTGAAAAGCATATTTTGAAAGTTTATTCAGCTTTTTTCCCTTTAAAATAAGGGTAAAGACATTAAGTGGATTATTCTTACAGGTGTTTTGAGTTACCACTCAGGAAGAGATTGAAGGTTTAAGAATAACATTTTGGGTTTAATCTTTGGTTATTTCTACATGTACATGTTTATAAAATTTTAATATTTTCAAAAAGTATTTCTAGGACCCTTGCCATGTGCGAGCCACCTCTGCCACATGGGATCAATAATAAGGTAAACAAGGTGGATTGGTCTCTGTCTGGCACACACACTAGAAGAATCTAATAGGACCCCAAACAGTGACCGATGAGCTAGTGCTGGGGGGGGATGGGTGGGTGGTGGGTGGGGAGGTGGTGGTAGTGGTGGTGAATTGAGTTCCTCAGATCTGTTTGTTGAAGTCATAGTACCCAGTACTTCAGAATGCCCAAGTCTGGACATTGTGCCTTGTAATAGGCAATTAGGACAGAATGAAATGGTTCCTATTTACAATGTTTGGTTCTTACCTACAATGTGACTTCCCTTGGAAGAAGAGCTGGAACCCTGACAGAGAGAAACCGGGTGAGGACAAAGGGTGAAGTCTCCATCTGTAAGCCAAGGAGAGAGCCCTGTCTGTGCCTTAATTTTGAACTAAATAAAATAAACGTTTAAACTGTGGAGTCTGCTTTATTGTCATAGCCACAAGAGCTAGCTGATCCAGATAGAAAACTCCTGAGAGACTGAAAGTGAGAGGAAATAGGCAGGGCTACCGGGTCAGAGGCAGGTGCTGTAAGTACAAAATAAATGTATATGTTTGACAGCTGTACCTACAGCAAATGAGATGGACCATGGTTCCTGCTTTCATAACAGAACTCCTAAAGGATGCACATGGTCATCTGCCAGTCCTTACCTAGAATTCCATGTTTTAGGGGAGAGCAAAAAGGAGACTTGGTACTCACACTAAACAAGAGAGCTCCTGCAACATGGCTTACCAAGCTCATTGCCATGAGTTTCAGAGCAGTTTCTCAAGCAAGAGGAAAGGGAGTTCTCTGTCATGATCACTGTTCACATCTCCTCTCTCTGGAGGGGGGGGGCTGCTTTGCACTCACTGTTCTGTCCATGGTAAGTGGATAAATGTGGTTTGCATCACTCAGTGCCTTGGGAATGTCTTACGGGTTATTTCTGGAATGGGCAAAGTTCAGCATAGTCTGGAGCCAAAATGTCCCCACTATTGAGCCAAGATAGTTCAAGTGTTTATGACCCATCTCCAGAATGGTGTGCACATGTGAGAGGTTGATGGTGCAGTTTGCACACATCCCTAGGAGTGGAGGGAAAAGCTGCAGAGAAGAAAGAGAGTGGGCTGTTGTTGACTGTCTTTTCAGCCTGAGGCCGCTGGAGAAGGCCCAACAGCACATGCGTGTTTACAGACTCTTCCTGTTCAAAGAATCTAAGCTCCTGAGGCTGCTTAAAGGCCTTAAGGGCTGCAGGAAAGCCCACATCCCTTCCCCAAACTGTCTTCTTTTCCTGGGTCTTGCCTTCAAAACTAATCTGGTGCTGCCAGTGTCAAAGAAAACTACCCAACAGAACCATTCTCATGATGCAGCCTGAAGATGCCTGTCTGGGGCCCTTCTGGCTCTTTCAGAGAGTCTGAGGTTGATACTATTTTCATAGTCATACAAAGACAGCATTCTCCTTTATAGGATAGCACAGTAGAGATTTCCAGAGGCTGCATGATGATGTCATTTCTCTGATGGCTAAAGGAACATGTGCATTCTTACATTCTCCAGGAGTTTCAAAGTTAGCAGGGGCTGAGATGCATGTGCGTGTCCTCTGGGAGAACTCAGCTGGTCCTCAACATTTTCCTTTTTCCTGGCATCTCACCTGTGCTCACTAGAGTTCTTATAAACTGTTGTTTTCAAGACCCACTAGTTTTCTTGCATGGATACAGAAACACACAATGTAATTTTGTACACTTTGTAAAAAATCTTGCAAAAAAAAAAAGAAAAACAAAAATGTTTTTATTTTAATATTCTATTTTTACTGAAAAACTTTCCTAAGCTTGACAATTTTATCTGAAACTTTGTGCTTTAAAATCTATCATTTGGTTCTAAGATAAGTTGAGGTTCTCAACATTTTTTATATATTCAATCCCCAGCATCCACATGGCAGCTAACAACTGTCTGTAATTCCAAGATCTGACACTCTTACACAGTTATACATGAAGGCAAAACACCAATTCACATAGAGATAATAATAAAAAAAGAAAAGGGGTGTGAAAGATTTTCTCTCTTATACTGTACACTAAGATACTGAAAACCATGGACCAGGAGATGGCTCAGCAATTAAGAACACTTGCTGCTCCTGTATAGGACCTAGGTTTGGTTCTCAGAACTCACAAGGAGGCTTAAAAGAATCTGTTAATTTCAGTTGTAGGAGATCTAACTCCTTGTGGCCTCCATGAGACTTGGATATGCAGGCTATGTACATACATGCAGACAAATACTCTTAAAGGTAAAATAATGATAAATAAGTCTTTTAAAAACAGACATTGAAAAGGAGAAAGTTAATATATCAGAGAATTCTGTCACTTATTAAGGCACAAACTCAGTCCAAAGAGGCTGAGTCAAACTGTAGATAAGAAATAAAAAATGTTTGAAGTTCTTCACCTTCAGCTTCAAAAGTCTTAAATTTGTACCTTTTATGTAACATAAGGTTACGAAAAAATAAAATCAAATCATATTATGATGATAGTGGAATTGTAGCTTTAAATGTTCATTGTGTAAAGAAAAAAGAAATTTAGTACTTGAAATACAGACATGATGAATTCCTTTACTCCCCTCCCCAATTATTTGTTATGGATTTATAGACCAGACTGGAGGAACCTCAGGAGCACTGTATATATAAGTCATGGAGTCACATGGACTGGGTAAGTGGATGCAGCAACCTAGAAAAATACCAAGCTGGTACAGCCAGCCTGACTGAATGTCTGTGGGCAGAAGAGTCAGTCAAGATGGGACACTGGCAGTGTCCACCAGTGCCAGGACCTGTGAGGTAATGCTCCAGTTAAGAACGTGAAGTCTGAGTGAGCAGTTTGTCTGCAAAATTATACTTTTAGCCTATAAATGGAGTCTAAACTTACTGTTTTGTTTATATTTAGCTGGTACCAAATTAATGACACACTGAAGAAAATTTTCTTTATGGGGTTTTTGAGGAACAAACATATAATGCTGAAATATTCAAGCGAGTAAATAACTTTTCTCAGTCTCACAGTTTATTCTGGGTAAATTGTGTTGACATCTTTGCTAGGGTGCAGAAGAAAGGAACGGTCAAGTTGCTGGTACCTCCCCACACATCCTACCCACAAATCCACACTGGCTTCTTTATAGCTACATGCTCATATCAAAACCACAAAATAGAACAAAAACTCAAGTCAGATTTCTTTAAGAATGTCTTGGTAATGAAATGAAAGGATTTTTGTTTGTTTGTTTTTGAAATCCAGCCCTTGGTACTATGCATTTTGCATGCTTGGTGACAGAGTGGGAAGTCCCACCATGTCCTTATTTTCTGAGTCCAGCTACATGCCATCTCCAGCAGGAGCTGGAGTGCCATTACTTAAATCTGTGGCTGAAGCAACTGCTGTTTTCATAGGGCACACTATTCTTTTTTTAACCTTTGCACAATGACCAAAATATTATAATTATTCTGACTCAGGATTTAGCAGACTTTCCCTTAAAAATCAGCCATGAGCTCATCACACTAAGGAAACAATAAGTGATACATTTTGTTTCTAACAGCTGAATTTTGACTTTCTAATACAAACTAGAATTGTGGGAAATGTGTCTTGAACATTGTCAGCTTAGTAGACTCTTTAAAATAAAGTAATTCTCAGCTGAAGTAAAATTGTTATATTAACAAGTGTTATTTTTAAAAAATTGTGTCATGACATGTATCAAATATAGAAAAATCTGTGTGCATCAGTGAACCAATGTTTCCAAACAACTAATGTTTGCATCCAATAAAATTTATGAAAGGGAGCTAGATCTTTAATGCCCAAGATAAAAGGTAAGCATATCTAGTCAGTAAATAGTTTTTATAAACTGTTAAGAAAAGATTAATAGTGTAGTGGAAATTCAGGCAAAGAATGCAGTTTAGCAATTCATAGTAAAAGAATTCCAATATGACATAAATGAAAATATATAATAGAAAAGGAACATAGTTAGAATTATGATACTTTTGTTACTCTTCAGATTGGCAAAAAATAAAAAAAAGTTAAGTCACCTAGTACTCAAAAAGGAAAACCTTAACAGTATTGTTGAGTGTGAATAGATGTATCACCTTTGGAACATCACTTGGTGATATGTAAAATTAGAGGGGAAACTTGATGTTTCTTTATCCAGAAACTTCACATTTGGGAGTCTGTACTTGAGACAGAGAATTCTAGTGTGTAACAATGCATGTACAAAGATACTCACTGCTAGACTCTAATATTTGTAGAGATGCACATTCATAAAATTGACACATTTTAAGTGCACTTCAGTGGGTTTTATTATATTCTCCAAGTTGTGCAACTGTCTTGGCTCTAAAACTCCTGTGCATGATCACCCTCCACAAGTGGCAGTGGGTAACAAAGCTTCCATATTAGTGTTAGTTCTTCCTCTCTTTTCTGAAGGCCACTAACCTATGTCTGTGGACTGGCTTTATACTAAACCCTTCATGGGGACAGAAGCAAACAATATGTGATGTTTCCTGTCGGGCGGGCTTCTTTCAGTTAGCATACTGCATTTGGCTCCTCTGTATAGTAGCATGTGTCAGTATTTTATTTCTCTTTATAGCCAAATAAAATGGAGTTATCACATTTTTAAAGTTTATTTATCACTGGATGGCTGTCTGGGTTGTTACCACTGTTATGTATTGGCTGTTATAAACAATGCTCATATGGACATTCATGTGCAGGTTTTTGTGTGGACATGTGCTTTCAGCTCATACCAAGGAGTGGAGCTGTGCAGGCATGCAGAACTGCTCAGTGACATGGTAATCCTGTGCTGATAACTGTAAGGAACTGTGCATAGGATTTTGCATACTGATTTTGTCATTTTCTATCCTTACCAGCAGTGTATGCAGGCTCTAACTTCATTCTTTGTTAACCTCGTTGTCTATACTTTTTGCTCTGTTCTGGTGAGTATGAGGTGTTACTTCAATGTATGTTGTCCTAATGGCTAGGGAGTGTATTTTGAGAAATTTCTGTCCAAATACTTTGCACGTTTAAAATATAGATTTATTATTAATGAATAGTAAAGCTTAACTATATATTCTAGTTACAAATCCCATTTCAAAGACAGGATTCATGTATGACCTCTTATTGTGTGCTACATATTCATATCGTACATATCTACTATTCATACATTCATCAGAGACAGTTTACATATTTTTCTCCCAGCTTATATTTTCATTTTTTTGATGTGTCCTCTTAAAGTGTCAAGTTTTTTTTTCTGATTAACTCCAATTTTGTGGTTTTCTTTTTTCGCTTTAAGGGGATTCTTCATCTTCAATGGCATGAAGGTCATTACTTTAAATTTATTGCCAATTAATTTATTACTTTTACTTTTATGATGTTAACTCTTACATTCGGGTCAATGATCATGGAGAGTTAATGCTCCCAGGCGGTGTGAGGAGAGTCCAGCAGTAATGTTTTCTCTTAAGTTCCTAATTTAATAATTAGAGTCATCTCTTGGTTTCTTCATCCATAAAGCTGTTAATTTTGTTGACTGGTCAAAGAAACAACTTTTTGTTCTATTGTGTTTCTATTTTTTATTTTATTTTATTCCATTTTAAATCATTATAACCTTGGCTTGCTTTTCTGATTGTCCTTCTTTTCCTAGTTTCTTTCTTTCTTTCTTAAGACAGGGTTTCTCTTGTAGCCTTGGCTATCCTAAAAATCTGTCTCAGTAGACCAGGCTGGCCTATCAAACTCAGAGATCCACCTGCCTTGCCTTTCACGTGCTGGAATTAAGGGTGTGTGCCACGACTGCCCAGTGTTCCCCTAGCCTCTTAAAACACTAGTTGGTTAATGTTTATTGTCAACTTGACTGCAGTTGGGGTCACCCAGGAAACACCTCTGAGGTGTCTTTGGCAGAGTTTCCAGACAGGTTAAATTGAGGATGAAAGATCCCCCTGAAAGTGGGTGGCATTATCTCATGGGACAGGACTTCAGAGTAACTAAAATGAGAAGGAAGGGAAAGTGAGAGTGAGCATCAGCATCCTCTCTCCTTGATTCCTGACCGCAGATGCCATGTGTCCACTGCCTGCTGCTCTCATTGCCTTCCTGGCCAGGATGGAAGCAGGGCCCCAAACAAGCCCTTCCATCAAGTTGTTTCTGTCATAGCAAGGGGAAAAGTAACTAATACTATTTAAAAAAATCTTTCACTCTTTGGAATAGATATATAAATTTAAATATAAATGGATAAAAAGGTATAAATTTACTTTTAAGCAATGATTTCATTGTGGCTCATCAAGTGTTGGTATATTTTATTTTTCTATCTCTCTATATTTTTTGATTCCTCTTTTAGATTCTTGATTTCTTGAGTCATTGGTTATTTAGATATATGTCATTCATTTTCTATATATTTGTAAACGATCAAACTTTTTTTCACAATTTTGGTCTCAAATTAATAATTCTCTTGCCACAACCTCTTTAGTGATGAAATCATGGCAGGACCTACTATGTTCAATAATTTTTAAAAATATCAATCTACATTTTGCACAGGAAAACTTTTTATATTTCAATGTCTTCGCATTTTTTATTAGTACATAGAGAAAATTGTTTCTTGTTCATTAGAGAAGAAATGTATGTCTTGCTGTGGATGGAATTCTCTAGTTTTTAGTTAGGTCTAGTTTCTTACAATGTTGTACAGTTACATTTCCTTTTCCATTGGGGTCTCACTCGTTGTTGAATGTAAGCTGTTGACTTCCCAGGTACTGCTTATTTCTTCACTTCACCCTTCAATTTTGTTAGTTTTTGCTCTATGTATTTTGAAGCCTTGGTTGTTCAATACACATTTTAGATGCCTATATTTTTTTGTCATTATCGATTTTTGGTGAATTGACCTTTCATCATTGTAATTTTTTTTTTTTGCCCTTAGTAACTCCCCTCCCCAACCAGGATTTCTCTGTGTAGCCCTGGCTGTCCTGGAACTCACCGAAATCCACCTGCTTCTTTCTGCACAGTGCTGGGTTTAAAGGCATGCCATGCTTGGCAACATTTTTTTTTTTAATCTTAAAATGTATTTTGTCTGATATTGATATAGCCATTGTAGCTCTTTTTAATTCAGTCTGGAGATTGACCCAGGACCTTGCACATGGTAGCCAAGCACTTTAGCACTAAGTCACAGTCCCAGGCTCATTATAACTTTCTTTCTGTTGCTCCTTGCACCCTTTCCTATGTTTCCTTATAATCTATGTTTAGGAGTGTAAAGTAGGTCTACTTAAGACAGCATGTATTTATTTGAACTGTTTTGAAAGTCTGTTCACCAGTCTCTCATTTTTACTGGACATTTTTACACTTAATTAGTGGTGAGCTTGGATTTATACTCACCATTTTGTTATTTTCTATGTCCTTTATTCCTCTATTATGCAAATAACGTATTACGTAGATTTTGGTCAACTATTCCCCTTAAATTTCTGTCACTTTAAAGCTTCATTTAAAATGCATAATTTTTCTGCCTGCATGTATGTCTGTGCACCATTTGCATGCATACAGAGGCCAGAAGAGAATATTGGATACCCTAGTATTAGAGCTACAGATGGTTGTGAGCTGACACATGAGTGTTAGGGGTTGTACTGGGTCCTCTGGAAAAACAACCAGTGCTCTCAACCTCTGAGCCATCACCCCAGCCCTAAGTTGCATTTTTGGTGGAGTTGTTTTCTTAGTGGTTGCCCTGGGGGCAATGATATCTCAAATGATAACCTACTTCAGGTTAATAGCAAATAATATTAATAGCATATGAAAACTCGCTGCTCATCTCACTCCCTCCCCTTCTCCCCGTTGTCACCATACAAACTGTATGTGTTCGGATGGGTATGGTTCATAACTGTTTGCTTAGATCTGTAGTCATTGCATTATGGAACATCCTTTAACTTAGAAAGCCAGAAAGCAATTATAAATGAAAACTCTGTCTTTTACATTTCTCTTTGCAGTGATTTTTATCTGTACTCATTGCTTATGTGGGTTTTTATTGTCCAGTGTTCTTTCATTTTGCTCTAAGGACCCTTTCCTTACTATTTGTTTCAGGGTAGACCTTCCACAAAGACATTTTTTAATTTCTCATTTATTTTTAAACAACAGCTTTGTGAATTTGGATTTCTGGTAAGCCCATTGGATTGCACTTCTTTGGGAAGTGATGTTCACACTTTTTTTTCTGGTGTTAGAGATTGAAATTTGTGGCCTCATGTATTCTAGGCAGTTGTTAAACCACTGAGACTCATCGCTTCACTGGTGCTCTTTCTTTGAGACTCATCGCTTCACTGGTGCTCTTTCTTTGAGACTCATCGCTTCACTGGTGCTCTTCTTTCTTTGAGACAGGCTGGATGAGGACAAGTCATCATAGTGGGTCTCCTAGAAAACCACCCGAGAAGTTCTGCAGTGATAATTTCCTGGGACTAGGTCTTTGAAGAGCTTCCAATGCTTTCCTTGTCTGCTGGCTTCAGCCTGAGGCAGATGCTGGTTTTCAGAGCTCCAGGAGCTGTGGACAAGGTGGAAACAGGGCAGGTTCAAGGCCACAGCTTTCTGTTCTTGTGGAGATTCAGCTGTTTTACTTGAATCAAGGATTCCAGGATTGTTGGAAGCCTTGGCTAATTTCCAGAGGCCAGGAGAGTTGACTATGGCAATTTCTGCCAATGGGTTTGTTGCTATTAAAGGGAGGAGATTTCTGAAGTTCATCAGTCTGTCATTCACAGTGATGTATTCATTGCTTTTCAATAAAAGCCGGAAAACATCTTGACAACTTGATGTTTTGTCAACAAGAGTTTAACATACCATGGAGCATCCACTGAACACCGTGCTGCTACCTAGAGGAGTCACTCTATTCTGTGTCTCTGGACCTAGAAAGATGTCTGTGACATGATTTCTTCTTTTGAGACAAGGTTTGCTATACAACCCAGGCGGGCCTAGAACATGTGATCCAATTCTTCTGCCTCCCATATGCTGAGATTTCAAGTGTTTCAAGATTTCACTATGCCTGGAGACTGTAATTTTCAGATGAGAAAAATTGAAAAAGAAGGAAAGAGAGCATACATGCATGTGTATAGTATGATTGTGCATGTATTTATCTACCTTCCATTTGTTTCATAGAATCTAAGCTCCTGTGTGTCTATATTTTCTCCTTTCTAAAAGTAGAAATATAAATTTTTTAAATCATCAGTTGTGTGTGTTGGGGGGCATCTGTATGTCCTTATATGTGTGGGTGAGCCAATGCCCCTGTATGCCCTGTGTCAGAGGTCAACTTGTGGAAGTCAGTTACCTTCCTTCCACCACATGGATTCCAGGGATCAAACTCATGTCCTCAAATTTGAAAGCAAGCTCCATTATTCTCTGAGCCATCTCCTAGCCCCTGTATATCGGGGTAGGCATGGAAGGATTTTCAGAATAAGTAGAGAAAGGATGGTAGCCTCCTTAACTTTACCCTTTTTTGTGTCATTTCTGAAATAGTGAAGGGTGTCTTTTTTTTTTTTTTTAAACTGAGGACAAACCCAAGGCCTTTGTTTGCTATGCAAGCACTCTACCACTGAGCTAAATACCCAACCCCACATTCCTACATTTGTGATTTCTGAAGATGACATCACCTTAAGATGTATTTATTGGACAAAACTATCCATCCTTCTACAATCAAAGGAATTTAAAAGTTTTTCTTTTTCCTTTGCTTTACATAGCCATGTCTAAGCATTTCCACATTCACTACATGTGTTTGAATTATTTTTCATGGACATCTGAATGCTTCATTGTTTAAAATTAAATGTTGCATACTATTTGGTGGAAATAAATTTAGATAGACTCAGGAGGGCTGGGTGTCTTCAGAGGCCAGATATGCAGATGTTCTTATGATCAAGGGGTGATGGCAGAAGCTCCTGGCAAGGACTTCTGTAGCCATTGTTTCCTGCCAACCTCTGAACGGCCTTAGAAGGTGACAAGAGGGAAGTGTCAGTTCAGGCAAGCGTGGCTTGGTCTCGTGGGACCTTGTGTCCTGTGCACTTAGCCTTTAAGAGAGCACTTTAAAACTTCTCATCACCCAAGACTTGAGAGAGCCCTTTATATACGTTCAATCCAGTCGGGGCACCAGTGTTGAGGGGGGAAAGTGGACATGGGCTCCTAGTCCTAACTAAGAAACGATCTGTAATTTGCATCATATACTTGCAAAGGAATAATTAGGTTTTTTCAGTGGAGCCTCACTGAGTATATTAACCACACTTAAGGATACGCCTCATTCTCAGCAGTAAGTGGCCAATGCAAAACAAATGCAATGTTTTTTTTTTATGATATCAATGATAGACCTTTTGCTTCATATTACTGTGTTTGGAATTTTTTTGTCTTATTGGTCTTTTGCTTGTATATTATGATTTTTGATTTTGTGCTTTTTTTGTTTTACATGTGTTACTTGTTTTCTTCCATTTTTTTAAAAAATCTTTTTGTAGTTTGTCTGTTTTTAAAGAAAAAGAGAAAGAAGGTACATGGAGTTGAGTGGGTAGGATACCCTGGTCAGAATATATTTTGTGAAAAATAGATTCTCTAAAACTAACAAGGAGATATGCTTTTTGTTTCTGAGAGAAAAAGATTGTTGCAGGACATATTCTAAGTTATTTACCACCTGACTCTAGCCTGTATGGGGTGCATTACAAGTTCAAAGAGTATGCCTGAGGGAGCAGTGCTGATGGCCTGGTCCAGATGTAATGGGATTTCTGAAATGTCTGGCAGAGTCTCTGGTCTGCTCCTTGACCAGTTTCTCTTTTCTATAGTTCCCTGGGCAGTAAGAGCAAAAATACTTCCCAATCTCTTCTTTATCTCTAAAGCATCACTATTTCACAGATATGCACTGGGGCGATACTGGTACCCTGTGAAAGTAAAGGTCTCCAACCTCAGTACTACAGCAAACAATGGCATGCGTCTGTATCTGGAGGTTGTGAGTAGGCTATTTCTATTTTTTGTTACTTTTCTTGTCATTTTTCATGACCTCTCTCTTTAGATTCACCTGGCTCTTTTGGTTATAGAAAATGTGCAATTTGAATGACAACTTGCAGTGATAATGATGCTGCTCTTGTGTTGTCTAGGACACATCCCTTGTTGTCAACCCTTATGTAAGAGAATGAGAAGGAGATGTGGGCTGTGGGTAGAGTGAATATATTGATACAGCAGGAGACATATTCAAGTCCAGCACTGCTATAGAAGCATCACCCATGTGCATACAATGTAAGTGTGGACACAATCATCCTCTTTATCTAGGGGTATTGGTTTAAGGACCTATGAGAGAACTGAAGAATGTTATGGTCAAATTCCTGTGTAAATGGATAATATTTACATAGAATCTATGCACATTCTTGTGGTGTTATTTTGTGCATTCTCTAACAAATAAACCTTGCCTGCAGATTAGAGAGCAAAGCCAGCCATTAGCTAACCATAGAGGCCAGGCAGTGGTGGCACACACCTTTAAGCCTAGCACTTAAAGGGATCTTATGCCTTTGATTCTAGCTCTAGGGAGGTTGAGGTAGAAAGTGGAGAAAGGAATAAATATAAGGTGGGAGGCAGCCCTTTTGGCCTGAGGATTTGGCAGAGGTAAGAAGTCTTTCCAGTGGCAGGATCCTCTGTCTCTCCGATATTTCAGTATTTACCCTGATATTTGTATCTGGGTTTTTATTACTAAAACCAATTAGAATTTGTGTGATACATTCTCTTGTGTACTGTATCTCATCTCCGGATTTTAGAACATCTAATATAACACAAATACATAGTGCATACTGCTTAGAGAACAATGATATGATCTATAGACAAGAGTACAGATCACAGCTTTTTCTAATAGTTTCTGTTCATACTTTGGTTGAACTCTTATGTGTAGAACTATCAGATGCCTAGTGTCACCTGTATATTGGGAAATGGCTCAGCCCATAGTCACCTATAGGTTGTGAGTAATTTGAATGTAAACACAATTGATTTTAAATATTTAATTGTGGTAAAATACACATAAGTATAAATCTTACCAGATTGAAGATTTTACGTGTAGTGTTAAATACAGTCTGTAAAAATATATTCACATCATTCTGTAGCATCACCCTGACAGGACCCTTTTCGTCAATAGAATTTCCCTTCTACTGGAGATTAATCTCTTTCCTTACCTTTGAGAAAGTTTCCTTTATAATTTTGTTGAAAATGTTTTCTATGTCTTTTAAATGAAGTCTCCTTCTTCTATGCCAAAGAAGTGCAGTTCAGGTTTAGTTCCAACTTAGCAAGTGTCTTTCTGATACAGTGTCCTTTTCCTCTCCAGTGGCTGCCAGCAAGCCCTCCCTCCAGTCACCTGTTACACAGATCTGCTGTCTTCTCTCAGACACTCTCATTGCTCCTCTCTACTGGGCCTGTCCACCCCACTGTGTCCCTGGACAGCTCACCTGCTCTGCTCCTCACTGTCTGTATGTGTCTGATCTATTTCACTTGATGTCATTTCTTCCAGGCTTATTCATATTGTTGCTCAACAGCAGGGTTTCCTTCTTTTCAAAGAATACATATTATCCCATTGAATTCACATACCACATTTTCTTTATCTACTTATCAGTTAATGGGCCTTGGGATTCTTTTCTTATTTGACTATTGTTAATAGTGGCTCAGTAAACACAAGCATTAAGATCTTTCTTTGACATTACTAATTTACTTCCTGTATATATACCCAGAAGTAGGGTATTTTGATCACATTGTAATTTATTTGTGGGGATATCCATATTGTTTTTCATAATGACTTACATTTTTTTTATTTATATGTACCTAAATAAATTTGGATAAAGTTGATGAGTGAATGATGCCAGCCAACTCATTGGCTATAAACTTTATATCTTTCTAGTTATCAACATAGACCTCTATGCCCAAGACTGTGCCTTCAGGAGCATAAACACTCAACAGATTTATACCAGGTGAATGTGTGACTAAGCAACTCAGAGCTTTGTGCAAATGAGAAAGATAGAATAGTAAACTGGGTGTTTAAAGAATTAATACATGTTACCCTTCTAGTCAAAATAAGTTCTAGAATGAATGGTGGCAGTACTATACAACATTGTAAATTCAGTAAGTTAACATTGAACTGTGCCCTTAAAAAAGCTAAAGTAGTAAATTTAAATTTTTTTCATACAGTATATTTTGATCATATTTTCTGTCCTTACCCAATTCTTCCCATCTTCCTACCCACCAAGCTTAATATTATCTGTTGCCCTAAAAAATAATTAAAAACAAAGGTCAAAACAAACAACAAAAAACACAAGAAGACAAAATTACTCAAAACCAAAAGCACACACAAAAATCATGAAATCTGTTTTGTGTTGGGCAACTATTGCTGGGTATGGGGCCTGCCCTAGGATGTGGTTGGAATACCCAGTGACACGCTATTGAAGAAAACAGATTTCTCCCTTTTTGGTTAGGGGTGTGACTTTGTGTTCAAGTGATAAATCTTATTCTAGATGTAGTTATCATAATAGAAATATTTATAATAGGAAAATAAAATAGTACTTTTCAATTTTATGTATGTAAGAATAATTTGAGAAACTCAGCACCAAGTCAGTTCTATTGTAGTGGGGTTTTGGGTCCTGGTGGAGGCTTCTTCTCTGTGTTTTCCACAGGCTTCCTTTTATTTATTTTTGAATAAAGTCTCATTTTTGTTTAAACTTGTTTAAACTCCCTTCCCTCTCCCGTCCCTCCCAGTCACTCTCTCTTCTCCTCATCTCCTTATTTCCTCCTCAGCAAGGGTAGGAGGTCCCAAGGTCCCAAGGTGGCTTAGTTCAGCATCCACTCTAGTCAAGTCCAATTTCCTCATCCTAATATCAAGACTGGGTTAAGTGTTTCTCTGGAGGGAATGGGCTCCAAGGTGTCAGTCCCAGGTGCTTCAGATCCCAAGCTGTTCAGTGGTTGTGGTTTGCAGCTTGGGTGTACTTTGCTTTTTATTTAAAGTCCACTAATAAGTAAGTACATCCCCTGCTTATCTTTCTGGGTTTGTGATACTTCGCTCAGGAGGATATTCTCCAAATCCACCCATTTGCCAGACCAGGCTGTTCTAGAACTCACAGAGATCTTCCTGTCTGCCTCCCAAGTATGAATGCACCATTACTACCCAGCAGCATTTGTTTTCCTTAGGTCTTTCTCTCCCTAGTCACTCTAAATCAGCGAGTCAGTAAGAGTCTCCTTGTTCTCCCATGAGAATGGATCCCATGGTAGAACTTCTGTTATGGACTCAATCTGTTTCTTGTTAATGGACATTTATAGGATTTCTCTCTTTTTTCTTCAAAAGCAGGTGACAGAGGATAGCCTGGTTACACTTAGAAATGTGTCTTTCTGAGGAGGTGGTATATTTGAGAACAATTGCACACTGAAACTGATTATTTTCATTAGTGATGACACCAGGAATTGCACTTTCACAAGAAGCTGATTTCTTTCGGACTCAGATTGAGCTGGCAGTCACCCAAGACCCTGTCATTTCTGCACATGCTCTTATTCATCCATATTATCTTCCTTATCTTGTTCTTATGCAATTGTTTTTCTGAACTCTAAGTGTGGGATTGATTTACAGAGCCTGTTAAATTCCACCATGTTAGCTGTAGACTATTGTTATTACCTATCAGGATAGCTTCGGTTGTTGACTTTGTCATCTAGTATTATCACCCAGACTTCTGGGTTTATATTGTCATATTGACGAATGCCCTGTCTCTGTCCATGTGCCCATTCAGTGACAAGGATTAACTGAGTGCCCTTGGATGTGTCAGGTAGGGGCCTCAGCGCTGAGGCTACAGCAATGAGCACAGAAAGTCACCCTTGTCTTCCAAGAGCCTTCATTTGGTGAGGACACAGACGCCAAGCAGAGATAAGAAGTCATGTGTGTGACATCAATGGTTCCAAGTGCCAAAGAGAGAGAAAAGTCAGGGAGGGGGACAGAAAGTGAAGAGAGACTGCATTTTTACAGTAGATGAAAAAACAAGATAAAACAAAAATGTTTGGAGAAATGATGATGTGTGACCAGAGATGCTTCTGAAGATGCTTCTATACAATGCATTGGAAACCACAGTGGAAAATGGTTCTTTCCTTTGTTACTAGAGCCCTCCCTATAGGCTGACACTGATCCATTCACTGGCATCTTTGGGATGTAGTGAATTCATCCATCAGATTCCCCTGCCATTTAATTATCCTGTCTCCACCTCTGTATAGGTTCTTAGGGGTATTTTGAGATATATTAAAAGTTGAATTCTGCATCAGTAGTGTCTCCCTGATGTCATCTAGTAAAATACTTAGAAGTGAATTTAATGTGAAAAGATGCTGTCTGTTTCTTAACTTGGAGTTACGCTCACCAAGTGAGAAGTGATGGCTTCTGGGTGCAGAGAAAGAGAGGTGACTCAGGCCATACTCTGCATCCTCACATACTTTGTCCAGAGAGTAAAAAGACTTCATCCTTTGAGAACTGACTTTATCTCCCCTGGTAAATGTGGACAAGTGTAACTGAATGATAGGCATGTCTTTTGGCTCCATTGAATCAGCCCAATGCTACCAAACTCTCTCCCTCTAGGGCATCACATCCTCAGGACCAGGCTGCCTACGGCTGATCTCTACCTGCTAGATGGTTCTCCAGGTGTGCCCTGTGATCCTCACACTGGCCTGCAGGCTGCACTGTTGCTATGGTTATCTCCTAGCCTTGTACAGCTGGCTTTTCCAAGTACATGAACAGGTTATGCCAAGGCTGCAGGTAGGCACTGAATCCACACAGCCAAAGCAGACAGAGGTTGCAGGTGGAGAGAAAGGTTGTAACTCTGAGAATCAAGGAATGATAAGTGTCTCCATGAAAGCCTCTGGGTTTTTGTAAGAAAGTGCCCCACCTGGTGTCTTTGGTCTCAGTTTCATTCTCTGTAGAGTGAGCAGGCATCTAAAGCTAAGATCCTAAACTTGAGGTTCTCAAAGTACATTGTGTTTGTTTGTTTATTGTTAGAGGATTTTGGACATGCATACAGTGTGTTTTGATCAGGTCCATCCCCCCATTGCCCCTTCACTTCATTTTCTCCCCCATCCTCCCATGCTATTCCCCCTCAACTTCATATTGTTTTTCTTTTTCTTTTTTTAAAGATTTATTTATTTATTATGCATACAGTTTTACAGAAGAGGGCACCAGACCTCATCATAGATGGTTGTGAGTCACCATGTGGTTTTGCTGGGAATTGAACTCACGTCCTCTGGAAGAACAGTCAGTGCTCTTAACCTCTGAGCCATCTCTCCAGCCCCCATATTGTTTTTCTTAAACTCAGGAGTCTACCAAGTGCTACCTATAGATATGTGCATACATGTCGGGGTGCCCACTGGAGCATGGGTATCCTTTTATGGCCACATTCCTGAAGAAAGCTAATTCTTCCTTTCTCAACAGCCATCAGTTACCAATACTATCACAATTAGTGGTGGAGTTTCCTGATTCTCTCCCCACTTCATACTGGGCCTTTTGTTTTGTTCTGTAGTGTGAAGGTCTGTGCATGTAGACACCAACACGGTCAGCTCATATGTATAACTGCTTTCTTGTCTCCAGAGAGTACTGTCTCACTATAGTCACCCACCAGCTCTGGCTCCTACAGTTTGAGCCTTGGAGGAAGGTCTGTGACATAGATGTCCATAGTCTCTCCCTCTCTGTACACTGACCAGTTTGAGCCTCTGTAATAACTGGCATCTGCTGCCTAAAGAAACTTTATTGGTAAAGGTTGATTTGTGGGTGTAATGATTTCAGTAAAAGCATTCAGAACAATGGGAGTTTATCGCTTGCTTTTTGGCTGTTTCCTTCTGTGGATAACTCCTTGCTGTATGGAAGCACTGCTGACCAGGGAAGGCTGGGACAGACCAGAGGCTAGGAGCCCAGAGGCCCTGAAGTGGGATCCTCCAACTCAGCAGCAGCCCAGGAACATGGTTCATGGTAGCATGCTGGCCTGGTTGGATTTGAACAGTCATAACCAGTGGAAAGAGAGCTGCAATGTTCCGATCCCTGGGGTCTGTATTCTTAGTTTACCTCCTTTTCTTTGCACCACCTTCCCCCAAACCTCATTTCCTTTCCAAAGCTCACTGTAGGACAGAGTATGGAAAAAAAAAGTCTCCTTTGCTACAAGCCAATACAGACCCTGTTAGAGTGGCACCTTGGTCCAGTGGCCCTTTGTTCTGCTTCTTAATGACTAAGTATCAGGCTATGAAATGCTTATGCAACCCTGGTGGAGTTGCCGCCCTCTTGCCAGAGAGGCTGGAAGTGTGTAATCCTCAGAAGCCATGACTGGGTCTTGGAGTTGCGCAAGAAGTAATTACAGAATCCAGCCGGGGCTTGCTTCTTATTACAGGCTCCGGGCTTCACCCCCAGTAGCTTTACATGCTTGTTAATATTTAAACTGTCGAGCAGCAGCAGAATATTTTGTAAGCTTCAGGAATGGCCCCAGGACTCAGTGCCAGCCTAGGACCCAGGACAAGCCGGTTAAAGAGGGCAAGAGACAGTGTTCTAGTGGGGTTTCCTTGGGGACACTAATTTTTATTTTTAAAAATGTTGACCCTGGAGGGGCTCTAAACTCTCTACCTTTGCTGCAGAAAGAAAAATAATTTGTTTAACCATCTTCGCTGGACACACACACACACACACACACACACACACACACACACACACACACACAAGCCTGGCTTTACCTTGGCCCAGGGCTGCAAGCTCAGGTCTCATTCTGTGGCGTTTGGAAGGTTAGCCTCTTGACCTTCCAAGTGCCTGACCTCTCTCTTCAGAAGCAGGGCAGTCTTCTGTCTGTCTGTGTGCTCTTGTGGCGCCTATCACTGTGGGATCTGGGCACAGAGACAAAAACATCAGGCAAAAAGCACATTTGTGCATTAGGGGAGGAAACACTGGCTTCCTGGAGTCAGCCGGGGCCCAAGCTGGAGGAGACTTTATCCCAGTGTGGTTTGCAGAGCCGAAGGAAGAGTGTGAACACAGCCGACCGTGGAGCCTTTCCTTGCTTTCATTTATAAAAGAAGCCACCACCAACGTCTGTTAGGTTTGGCAAGATGCTGGAGGTTTAAAAGGCTACTTCCCCCCTCTTATTTCTCTGTTCCTTCCCCCCTCCTTTTCTTCCTTAGGCCTTCATGCCCTCTGTCTCATCCTTGCCACTCTTCTTCTTTAATTTAGTGTTTTAAATGATAAATCCCCATGCACTCATGGTAGAAGTTTTTTTTTTTTTTTTCTCCCTTAAGTTTAGACTAGAAGATAACAATAAAAGCAGTCCTCTACACCAGATCTCTCCGGCCCTACTATTATTTAAAGGGACCTTTACTTATGCCTTTCTAAGAATTTTTCTTACACTTATTTTTCTTACACTTTCCTCTGTGTGCAAATGTTCCTATGCATGACTGTATCTGTGGGTTTGTAGTTAAAGATCTTCTGGGGGATTCGTTGATCCATTCAATGGTAAGGTGTTTTCTGCCATTTGCTTTTCCCATATGACAATGTTTTTCAGACACATTTCCACAGCAGCCTGGAGATTCTTCCAGCACTTCATAGCTGCTCAGCAGCCCACTGTGTATTTATACCCTAAGGAATTTAACCAGTTTCTTAAACTGGCATTAAATTCTTTTCCATTAGGGGTGATCACAAACACTACCACACACACCCTGGTATAAGTGTGCTGGTGCCCAGTTGAAAGCTCATACCCTGAGGGTAAATTCCTAGCAATGGAATTGCTGGGTCAAAGGCTATGTGCACTTTACATTTTAATAGATATTGCCAAATTGCCCTGCAAAAAGGTTGCTCCAATTTACAACCCCATTAACATTGTGTGAACTGCCCATTTCCTCAAAGCCTCACCAACTCTCTGTTCTATCTAACTTTTAAGTATTTGCCAATAGGTCATTATTGTTTAAATTTGCATTTTAATTACAAAATGAACCTTGTTTCACATGTTTATTGCTTATTTGCCACAAACTGTTCTTTTTTAAATGAAATAATGATCTTGTCCATTTCTGCTTCTTCTTTTTTTTTTTTTTTTAGTTATTTAAAACTAATCATCAAAACTATGATTTGTCACCAGCCTTTATTAGTTAGAAAGGTCACAATTTCTCCTCTTCTTGCTTCTTTTTTTTTTTTTTTTTTTCAGATCAGTTGACGGTATTTATGCAGTTAAAGGACCTGCCTGTCCTTGGTAGTACTGACAATTTGCTGCCATTCTTGGGTGAGTCCCCCAACTCGACTTGAAATGTCATTCTGCTGTGCAGACCCTTAAGAATACCCTTTCCATAGGCATGCCAGGTTTTGCTTCACAGACATTTATCCTGGTGAGCAGCAGGAGACTGGTTGAAGGTGCTTTCTTGCAGATCAGCCTGTTAGCTCCAGTGGCCTGCTGCACAGGGGAGGCTTCACGCCCCTTGAAAACAAGAAGGTCCAGGAAACAGCTTGCTGTGTTTCTTTTACTTTTGGGATCAAAAGCTGACTCTTTCCAGTCAAGAGAACACTTAGTGTACCTTTGGAGGAGCCTTGTAGGGCAAATGGAAGGGCGGTTGTAAGAGGGAAATGGGCATTTTCTGGTGGCAAAAAAACAAACAAACAAAACAAAAACAGATGCACAAAATGGGACCTAGCTGACTGTTCCTAGGACTAATTGGGCCTATTCTGGCTTTAATATTTGGAACCTAAAGGCACAATCCCTGGGCAAAAAAAAAAAAAAAAAAAAAAGTACCTAGAATTTGCTTATCTTGGGTTCATTGAGCTTGTCAAAGAAAGAAATAAGAAAAATACAAATCTTATAATATATATATATATATATATATATATACATATACTTTGATTTCAGCAGTATTTCTTAATGTGCATTCTCTCAACAGACAAAAATTCCTATGGAAGGCTCAAGACATCTCATATACAGCTTAGAGTTTCTGGTGTTCCTCCTATAGTTCCTAAATATGTGAAGTATTTTCCTTAAAGCTGAAATGAGTTAATTGCACAATCAGTAACATTAGAGGTTTATATTTCTTGGCATGCTTGATGCGATATGCATGTTGGCAGCAACCTACGAGGCTTTGATTTGCAGCGTAAATAATATAATCCTGTAGATCAAATTCCAGGTAATTTAGTTAAAAGGTCCTGAAGGACTGTTTCCTCCAAGTGTCTACCTCGTGGTAAATTGTGTAATTTGTATAATTATAAGTTGATTTGATGAGGATTGATTTCACCATTAATGGTACAGTATTACTAATATTAATACTGATTTGTTGGGCATGTATTCTTTATTGTGCTGTGTGTGTGTGTAACACATACATACATTCTATATAAAATTTGTTTGTCTATCTTAATGTGAATCTTGTAACTATCATAAGACCTACATTGGTTCATCTTGTACTTTCCAACTATGAAAAACAGAAGTTCAGATGGATCAAGTATCTCATATGACATCACACAAGCATCAAGTCTGAGTCTCAGCACTAACCAGGACTGTCTCATTCCAAATGCCATTGTTTCACTTTCACACTGTCTCTTCCCCAAAGCAGTCGAGATGGTACGTGTCAGGACCTTGGTTTTCCCTTTGGAATTTTCATTGCTGTTTTTGAGACAGGGTCCCTCTGTGTACCCCTTGCTAATCAGGAATTCCTTCTGTAGATCTGACCACATCCCTCTGCCTCCTGAGTTCTGAAATTAAAGGCACTACATCCTTTTGGAGCTTTAATTTTATGCCAGCTTAAGAAATGAACATCAGTCTCACTCTTTTTTCTGCTGTCTCCCCATGAAGTAGGTTATCTACTTGTTGTCATAGAAA
Source organism: Sigmodon hispidus (assembly GCA_004025045.1). Taxonomy (NCBI): domain Eukaryota; kingdom Metazoa; phylum Chordata; class Mammalia; order Rodentia; family Cricetidae; genus Sigmodon; species Sigmodon hispidus. Next base: position 220,077 of record PVIH01001036.1, read on the forward strand.
CCACAGCTCTAAGAATTCCACAAGCCTCCATTCCTAGCTGCTGTTATTCTAGCTGATCTAAGATGATCCATGGAAAGCCTAGGGAAGGTAAGGATTCTCTCCCTGCTTGGCAGCCTCTCTCTCTTTCTCTCTCTCTCTCTCTCTCTCTCTCTCTCTATATATATATATATATATATATATATATGGAATATATATATAGATGGAATGGAAATCTAGAGACCAGAAGCCCAGGAGAATCAAGGAAGAGGTTTACCCACAGGCTTTGAGACCTTCCAGCTGCCACTCTAGGCTGCCTTACTCTTTTTCCTAGAGGACCTTATGTCTTGATTGTAGTGGTCTCCTAGACCTAGTCATGCTGCCCTTGTCAGATGTCTGGACATTGCTTCTCTCCTGCCTCATTTCAGTAACCATTTAAAAACAGTTTAGGATTAGTATCCTAAGTGAAGAGTTTCATAATGATATCTTCATACATACATGCCACTATGTTTTGTTCTCATTTCCCCCCACTGCCCTTCATTGTGCCCCTCTGCCCATCTTCTGAGGGTTCCCTTTCTCCTCACAGTAACCACCCTCCCACCCTGCTTTCTTATCACACATATAGGATTTGTGACTTCTTTTAGTAATACCACCTTACCCAAAATCCCATTGCTCACCATTTTCTGAGTCCTTCTGGGCTGGTGCTCCTGAAAGGGTCCAGGGATGTTCCCGTCCCCAGCCCAGCCTGTCCCTTACCTGCCTCCAGTCTGGTTCTGCTCCAGCCCCATTCCTCTGCAGTGGTTTTCCCAAGGTCACTGTGAGTTTTGCTACAGACCAAACTTACTGATGAAGGATAGGACCCGGTTAGGCACTACTGGCTGAGACGGTGTTCCTCTGATCATGCAAATTCCCTTTGGTTTCATCATGTCCTCTCTTGCTTCTCTCTCTTTAATAGTTATTTTCTTGTTCATTAATAAATCCTGAGGAAGGAACCCACAGCTATATTTCAATCCTTTATTCAGGTCTTATACTCTTACATGCTTAGCTGTTCCGTTCTCTCCAGTGCTCAGGAATACTGTATTAATATTTCCACAACAGTATTTCTCCATCTGTGCATGTGCTCAAATTCCCCTTGGACTCAGAAGACATCCAGAGAAAATTGACACTTTCCTCAAAATGCTTAAATTTTCTTGGTTTAAAAAAGCAGTGTAACTAATAGTCAAAATTATGATTTCATATGGCTCCCCTTCTATTTGTGTGTAACATGATGGCTCTGAAAATTTGCTTGTGCGTGTGCCCACACACACAGAGTCAGCTACTTGGTGCCTTGATTGTGTGAATGGCTCTCTCTACCCACCCAGTAGCCTCCTCATCCCGTCCATGTCCAGTCATCTCCCGTCCTGGGGGTGTACCTCCATCACTTGTTGAAACCTGCCTTTTTTCTATCCCCAGGTGCCTTGCTGATTCAGAGCACCCTGACTCACCTAGCTCATGTGACAGCCTCTCCTGGTTGTCTCTGGTTTGGTCCCCTTCACTCTACTTCACAAACAGTCAGCGTTACTCTTAGGGAGTCAAGGTCAATTTTCAGTTCCCCTTCCCAGCACATCGGTGACTGCACTATCTTCAGAATACAAACCAAGGCCCTTCTAAATTCAGCTTGCCCTCTCTCTTTCTCCATTGCCTCCTTTCCCATGACAGAACAGAGGCTCTGCAGCTTCTGGACGTAGACGCTTGCACTCCCCTGACTATGTGTGCTCTCTTTTCGCTTCATGCCATTGTTCACACTGTCCCCCTAACTGGAAAAGTCTCTTCCCGCTCTCAGCTCAGCTTAGTCATGGTTTTGGTGTCAATATAAACGCAAGTGCTTTAAGAATGCCCGGAGGAGCCAGGAGTGGGATGTGCCTCTCAGTCTCACTTTGTGTCTTCTCTCTGCTCCCTGTAGCCACTGTGTTGTGCTTGCCCATTTACTATGATGGCTGCAGGTCAGGGATATGCTGCATCCCTGCCTTTGCTTCTGTGCTATATGCCTGGTACAGGGTAAGGTGCTCATAAAGGTTTACAAATGAAGAAAGGGCCAGAGAAGAACTTTATATTAAGTTCAGCTTTCCTGTTTCGATAATTCAATTGAACATCTTTATTTTATTGTAAATGTACAGCAAGCCCCAAAGCCATAGATGCAAAAAATATGTCACTTATTATTAAAATTTACACAAAACTCTAACAACTAAACACGAAGAAAACAAATAACCCAGTTTTAAAAATGGACAAAACAAACCAAGTTCAGCTAGTTTTCCTGGATCTAAACCCTCCTAATGTGGAAAACAGTTGAATGACATGGGCAGTTTGTGGAGCCTCTTGCAGTCACACTAGAGTTTATTCCTGGTACAAAAACCGGCTTCTTGGAGCCCATTCCCTACAGAAGAACACCTTACTCAATCTTGATACTGGGGGGAAGGACTTGGTCCTACCTCAACTGGATTTGCCAGAACAAATTGACTCACCTTGGAATTCCTTGCCCTCTCTGGGGAATGGATGGGGGATGGGTAGAGGGAGGCTGGGGAAAGATTGGGAGAAGGGGAGTGATGGGGAGCAGTGGTGAATGTTGAAAAATAATTATATAAATAAAATTAATAAAAAACTAAAAAATGGAGAAAACATTGCAAAGCTATTTCCCAATAGAATACATACAAGTGAGCAATAAGTACATTACAAGATGTTCACTAATGAACATAGAAATGAAAATTAAAGTCATGATGTTGTATTATTTTATGTCTGTTAGAGTGACTGCTATCAAAAGGACTAAATACCTGGATGGCCCTGGAAAAAAATATATAAGTAACATTATAGAGACTATGCAGGGCTATGTAACAAACATTTATTGCATTGTTTTATGTACATACACAAACATATCTAAGGCATACATGTGGTATATTGGATATATATTTTACATATATTATAATGTTGTTACTTTATATGTATGCATACATAACAATATATGTAATATATATGTATATATATATGTAACAACACTTAATGAAAATAGAGGCCATGAATTTGAAGGAGAGCAAGCAGAGTTATACAGGAGGATTTAGAGGGAGGAAACAGAAAGGGAAAATGATGTTGATGTTATAATATCAACAAATAAAAGATTAATTTAGAAATGTGTAGAGATTCATGTTAGCAGGGATGTGGAGAGAAGGGACTCCTCCACACCGTTGGCAGGAACACAAATTAGCACAACTGTTATGGAAGTGGGACAGAGAGGCCCACATAAATTTAAAATAGAACTGCTTTATGATTAAAAAATTCCTGCAAATGAACATACACCAAAGACCACTAAACTGTTATGCTGAAGAACTGTTTATACTCCCATGTTCATGGTAGTCTGGATGAGGAGTCAACCTTAGAGTCTACTGTTGGGTTGGAGGATAAAGAGTAGATGATGTGTAGACACAATCAGTATGCTAAAGTCTTTGGGAGAAGAAAAAGTCCTATACTTTTGACAGCATGTATGGACGTAGAATTCTTATTTCCTCCTTCAGCAATGCTCAATAAATGAGCCGTCTTAGAATGGCTATGCTATGCAGTGCTGGCACCAAAGGACTGAAGCTGCATGTTCTCACTTGTATGTGGAATCTGAACATGTTGAACTTGGAGAAAAAGGATAGGGAATGGTGATTGGCAGGCCCTTGCTGGGAAGATGGAGGGGAGACGTTCATCAGAAGATACACAGTTAGAGTTAGATGGCGGTTCAGGCCATCTACTGTACTGAGTGATAACTATAGTAATGTATGAAACATTTGAAAATTGTGACAGACATGGTGCACACTTGTCACTCCAGCATCCAAAAGGCTGAAGTAGGAGGGTAGTGAGTTTAAGGGTAGCCTGAGCTACGCAGTGAGACCTGATCTCAACAGAAAATGATAGAAAAATAAATAGAAGAAAACTTGCCCTGAGAATGGGTCTTTAATGTTCTCACTACAAGAAATGAGAAGCATGTGAAGTGAATAGGTATCTTAGTTAGCTTGATTTAATCACACAGTATAATTATAATACAACACTATATTAAATCATCACCCTGTACATTATATTTTAAATAACAAGCTAACCTTTGTTCTGAGCCTTCTAAGGCATCAATTCCCAAGCACCCAGGTCTTTTCTCCATGATCCCAGGTTTAGTAGATCTGTCTCATTTATGGCATTGAAATGTCTGTCTCGAAAAGGAAGCTGTCAGTATCTTCCTCTGAAGCAGCTGTAGGAATGCAGAGCCTTTCGGACATCCAGGTACTTTCGTGTCTTCTGCAGTCATTGTTCTCTAGCTGTTCCTCACAGCTGGCCATAAGCAGTGTCCACTGTGTGTTAGACGCAGCTCTCTCTACCTTGCAGATAGCAACTTAACTTTTACTGTGAGGCCACTACCAGGAAGTAAATAGGCACAGAGAGATGACCTAATGGAAGTTTGCAACAAGTATTACACAGTAGAGCTTGGATTCAGACTGTAGTGATTTGGTTTCAGAGACATCTGTCTCCAGATGACAGCAAAGGATGAGGCTAAGGCCTATAACTCAGGACCAGAACATCACGGGTAACATGGCAACTCCATCCCATATCAGTGTTAGACTGAGGTAGACTCCTACCAGCTCTCAGTGTAACTACAGCTGTTCAGGAATGATGCATCCAGGGTGTCTAGATAGTAAGCATCCAGAAACTGTATAGTTAGGGTCTAGCTGTCAAATTTTCAAGAATGGATATTCACTGTTGGTGTCTTGACATTGGCCACAGTAGGAACATTTGCACCATGAGCATTGGCAGGCACTACAAATAAGAGACCATGTTTCAAGTCAGTGTGCCCAGTGGGGATGCTCAGTCTTTACTGAGAGGACATGTCCTGTGTTAATGGGACAGAGTAGGGAAGGCTGAAGGTCTATTGCTTGCTGTCAACTACTTTGTCTGCTCTATGTTATTCTTGAAGGCACTGAGAGAAACCATCATGCCTAATGCATGACAGCTTAAACGTGCCAAGGAATCAGGTTCTCCTCTCCTCGTAGCCAATGTCCTCCTGTCCCCAATCACCAAAGGGGTCATTGTGAAAGGAGCATCTCACACAATCTTGAATGTCCTTGTGACCTTCAGCTCTGGAAGTTCAGATTGTTGGTGACATCTGGCTTAGCAACCACCCTGGACCTGTTGCTCCAGGCTTGTTTCTCTCCCTGTGACTTGTATCAGTCAGATTAATGGATGCTATGCTTTTTTTCTGGGTGTTTGCTTCTAAAGGCACCTCAGCCTAATTAGCATCAGCACATCGGATTGGTCACTACTCGATGCCTAATTAGCATAAGCGGCAATAGAATGTTCCAGCAAGTTGTGCAAAGGCAAACAGCGCCCTACAGATGCCATGCTTCTTTTCTGGGTGTTTGCTTCTAAAGGCACCTCAACTGAAAGAGAAACTAGGTAGACAGATCTGTCTGCCAGAGGGTCCTTCAGCAACCCAGGGTGTAGCATGGTGGCATATCCCATCTCTACTTCTGGTCAGGAAGTTGACCACCACAGTCCTTCCATATGCTGGCCTTCTCAGGCCTCCAGCTCCTTAGCTGAGAGGCTTGGATGTGTGGCTTTGCTTGAGCACTCACCCCTAGTCAGCCCACACTTCTCCATCCACTCCTAGATATCTAAATGCTTGACTGTCAGCTATTGCTGTTTAGGGGAGATGCACTTAGTGTCTAAAGTAATTCTTTAGAAAAGGAAGAAGAAAGGGAAGAGGTGATATGTTCTCACTGTCATTTTGACACTGGCCAGGAGGGCCCTCAGGTCCAAAGGGTAGGTCTCCTGGTCCTTAGGAAAGTATGCTGGCTGGAGGTGCAGAGGCACAGACATCTCTAGCAGAACATTCCATGGCAGGATTTTTTCAAACTGTGTGTTTCCTGAGTCTGGAAGAATAGATAGATATTTGGGGGCTAATCTGTTTGAGTGCACCGATCCCTTTTCCCTCATGCTGTTCCTGATTTACAGCTAAATCTAGTCTCTGGCTACTGAGCATGTTCATGGTTTTATTCTCCCAAAGTGCAAAGAAAGGAAGGGGAGAGACTGAGGAGCCAGAGCAGGAGCTGATATAGCAGCTGAGTTGTAGAGGCTTTCTGTTCACAACATTATTGATTCTGGACATTGTGCTACCCTCATTGCTGTGGCATCTGAATCCAGACTAGACTGCCTGTTCTATCACATTCTGCATTTGCTTTCTTTCTTGAGAAAACTGTGGACAAGAGCAAGGTAATACCTCCAAGGAGTTTTGAGGCAAATTGATTTCAGTTACACTCTTACCTATTGTAATTTATGTACTACAGATTGTGACATATTGATTTTGTGAATTCTGTTCATTTCTAATTCCTAGAAGGATCATGGACCATTTCATTCATACCTGGCACCTCTGCCCGTGAAGGATATATAAGAGAAAGTTTAAGATTGCCAACGAGATGATGATTATCTTTGAAAACTGTGGTTTGTTTATAGTGATATTATGTTTGGTACACAAGAAAATAAATCCCCTCAGGCCAGAACATTAGTCCTTCTGGGCTTTGCCATTAGCAAAAGGCTGAGGGGGAAGTCACGTTTTAATGGAACGGTGACTCTCAGTGTCATTCAACCTCACTTCTCTATTTTCAATAGAATTTCTGCTCATTTTAAACTGTAGAGCAAACTGGTTCCAACGGGAGGGAGTGGGGTAGATGGATTGGTGAGGCAAACAGAACAGTGTATGAAAGAGCTTTGGTAGGGTTTTCGCTTATCCAAAGAGTTTGGCCTTCTTTTATGACTCACTGTGCAAGCCACTTGCCATTGATTGGTTCCTGCTGGGGGCTGGCTCAGGATTCTACTGAATCAACACTGACTAAAGATACAGTGGTTTTTATTTCCTGTGACTCACTGGGCAAGACAGGCTTCTGGGGCCCCTGATCTGCGAGCCCATGTACTTCAGCTTTGTTCAAGGACACAGCTTGAGAGGGAAGGCAGTGTCATCAGGACCTCACTTTCCTCCCACAAGTCATGCTGGGGTTACATTTTGGAGAACACGGACTCATTCTGTTTTAGGGAATCCAAATTGGCATGTGTGTCTTACTGATTTGAACTCCTAAGTTGAACCAGTATTTCTGAAGCAGATGCTAATGCCAGGCCCAGGAAGGCAGTAGGTACAAGGCCTTTCACATTATCTAAAGAAGCATTCCTGGGCTCGTGGGTTTGCTTCAGCCTAAACTTGGCTGAGCCACATCCTTGTGCATTTGACTGTGATGAGGTCTTTCATTGCCTTTGTAAATGTCCCCTGAGGCTATTACTCAAAAGGGCTCATCTAATAAATAAGACAACTAATAATTATTCTGTTTCAGATTGCTAGCTATGTGTAACTTCTTCAAGGGGTCAAAAGTGTTATGTTTGCTCAACATTGCCACAGCACTATGACTCTTATGATTAGAGAATTGTAGTGCAGGTGGGGTCAGGAAACAGAGGGAGGAGCATTTATGTGACCACCTTTCATACGGGGAGCTGCTTTCTTATAGCAGGATAGCTAAGGGTGTTTAATCATATATGAGGTGCCACAGAGCCCAGATCTTTCTTTTATGAATCATTTCTTTCAGGGTGCTGGGTGTTTGATTTGCATCTTGGAAATGGAAAGGATTCCAGAAGCCATTTTTTCTTCTTTGTGTATTTCAAAGGAATCTATCTTCAGAAACAGGGCTTCTTCCTGTGTGGGTTATCTGATCTGCTCCTGTGTCCATCTTTTCTCAGCCCACACACTATTGAAGAAGAGTTTGTGTCCCATTTGTGCCTCTTGTGCATGTTCTGAAGAGAAATAGTCACTAGTGACATGTGCAGCTTTGTCCAAGTTGGGAAAGGCTATGAGGTGCCATATCTAACTTTAGAGGTATGGGAGAGTGCATTTTACCTTTAAAGGTACTGCCTAAAAGGCCCAGTTAACTGAACTTTACAAAAGAGGGATCATCTCCTTTTATTGAGCTGTTAGTAAGCTCATTATCCTGGTTTAGATAATGCACAAGTATTATTATTTCTGTAATTCAGAGTGATTGAGGCATAACTTGCACCCACCTCCACTTTCAGTATGTGACTTAAGTGTCAGCAGGATATATAATAACACAACACCATTGCAGTCAACACAGAGAGCAGCTCCACCATCCGGAGTCCTTTTATCTCAGCCCTAGGCAATCATTGATCACATTTTGCCTTTTTCAGGGTATCAAGGACATGGAGTATGCAGATGTCACTTTTCATCAGAGACTCCTCTGTGTCACTGGCTACCCTGAACAGCATTCTTAGCTGCTATGGTGCTCTGGACCATTACAGAGCTGCTGTACCTTTGAGCTCCACTTCTGCCCCAGACTACTCCTGGCTTCTGGGACCAGCCATTCTCCAGCTAGGGCACTGGAATGTCCGTGGAGACCATTGGGATGAGAATGGTTTTCTAAAAGGCTAAAAGCCCCCAAAGCATCCTGGCACTGTGCCTAGTGATGCCATAGGAACAGATTCAGACCCAAGAGCAAGAAAAGCCTTGATTAAGGATACAGGGTTTCCCACTGCATGGGAGATACATTCTAACACCACTCATGTTTGATCTTTCAGTCTTGCTGGTCACTGACTGGCATCCTGTGGGTAGGGACAATTACCCAGCTTTGGAGGCAGCGGTCCAATATCTACTCCAGGAAGGGCAAGCCAGGATTCTAGGAGCAGAAGATGTCAAAGGGAAATATGAGCTTCCCAAGAAAAATAGCAGTCCCCCGAGAGTAGTTCACTCTGTAGGGACAATTGCGTACCCTGGAGTATATTTTCCTAAGTGTAAATGTGTATTATTATTTGAGCTGGTCTTAGGGCTCTTCTCTAGTTTCCAGATTTATCTTCTTTAAGGTTTCTCACATTTAATGACTAGTAAGTATATTTTCAAGTTGCATTTATATAGACTTGTGCATATATATATATATATATATTAATGTGTCTTTAGGTTTCTGAATGCTAGCTGCAGTCTTAAGTTATATTATTTCTGTAGTCCTGAAAATTGCCTCTTAAATAAACAACTGAAGAGTAACTTGATCCCTCAACTCAGTGTCAGAATCCTCAATGTCTTGCTTATAATGAAGTCTCTTAGAAACATCCCAGAAGTTTTAGCTGCTGTTTTTTGCTTCCTGAAAGAAGCATGCCCATGTTTTATGCCTATCTCCCTAAACTGAGATTTCAATGAGAAATTAAGAGTGTCAAAATTCACTGGGAGGAAATATTACTGAAAATACACATTGTGAGAAGTCAGACTGACGAGCTAGAAGTGTTCTTTCTATGTTAGTGGCTGCTGTTGGATTTTTCAATGTCTGGGAGAACTTTAACCCTGCTTTACAATGCTGCCATACTCTGAAACACTGCTCTGCTGAAGCATAAACTTGATCCCAAGTCTACCGAGTATAGAGAAAAGAAAGAAAGACTTGCCTGTCATCTTTGACACTCCATGGGAGTTTTCCTGGAGGTAACCGGTGAGGAGAAGCATCACAGTAATGACTCTTGAAGCTGATGTTGTACTGAAGCTCACTGTGAGGATCACTTCCCTCAGGTAACGCAGCTAAAGTTCAGATGGAAGCTCCTGAGCATTTTTGTTTTGACATTTCTCTTAAGTGGGCTTTGCCTGGTGTGTGTGTGTGTGTGTGTGTGTGTGTGTGTGTGTGTGTGTGTGTGTGTGTGAACTGAGCATTAATAGATTGCAAAATCTTGCCACCTTTCCCCTAATGGTTAGAAATTGGCTATCAGAACCAACAAACACATGCGAGGGCCATTGAATCTGTATATTCATTGGATCACAGGATAGATGTGATAAAAAGGCTCGGTTACAACATGTTCTCCGAGTGGAACTTCCTGAGCTATGGAGAGATCTAGGAAAGGCAGGGGATGTGTGGTTTGGGTGGATGTTTACGTTTGGCTGTAGGTCTCCCCAAAGCAAAGGCTGATGCAGTTCTTTTTCTAGTCTGTGCAGGAGTTGGCCAATGGCAAGAATGACATTTGCTTCTAATCACTCACCCATCTTAATAATGCTGAAAAGATACGGGGCCCGAGAACTGTACAATCACCAGTACTCCATGACCCTGGAATCTTTGCCAAGTTGAAAGAGATCCTCAAATCTGGGGCTTGTTATAGCTCTATGGTTTTGATCATGATCTTCTTGGAAGATACTTATTAGAGCCATTTGTTGACAGCATTAAGAATTAACAAATTATGTTGTTAAAGCATAACAAAAGTTTAATGGTCTCATTAGGGGACTATAAAGTCTGTTACTTAAGAGAGGAATATTGTGGTGTTGGAAAGCATGAAATATTTACAAAAAGACTCTTCGGAGTCCAATTTCTAGAACCCAGGCAAAGCTCAGCTTTTGTGGTCAAAAGAATTACAATAAAATAGTAAGGGAGAGAAGCAAAATCCTCTTACACTGAATGACAGTGAGCATCCCCTCTTCCATACTGTGAATGTAAATCTATTGAGTTAGCTTTTTTAAGCTAGAAATTGAACATAAAGGAGAGACATTTTACTTTCTTTTTAATGTAGAACAGAGCTTCCTTTGGGGAGGTTTGGTTCTTGGTATAGGAAAAACAATGACTGTGGGGGGTGCCCACCTACTGTTACTCGTCCCAAGAGAGGAGGGGCTTCTGGGTCACAGGCTGGTAGTTTCTCAAAGGCCTCATTTCCAAGCAGAATTCTTCCTGTTGCTGTCTGCAGGAATGCACCCATGGGACACTAGAAGGGAGTGGAGGTCAGGGCTGGCCCTAGAAAGGGCAAACGAGTGAAGTTCTGTTCTAAGAGCCCAATGGCCACTTTATGGGGGGGAACCAGTTTTGGGGAAAGAGCAGAGAATAAGGTTTTAGTGGTGAGAGAAACCACTTGCCAGTTGGGAAATTTGCTTATTATTGTCATAAAAGTGAACTGAGACAATTTTATGTAGTTCAGCTAAATTCAGACCAAAGTATGTTTGGGTCTGAAATCTCTGAATAACTGTGGAAAGAATTCTGACTTTGGAATTGCAATCTTCAGGTTCCAGAGCAAGGTCTGTCACTGAGTGGAATACTTAAAGATATCCAGCCCACAGCCTACTGTTTTCTTGTATATAAAGTGAGTGTTCTTTCTTAGATTAAAAAACATGAGTCTATCTGACAGTCTATGCAGGCTGAACGTGAATACACATTTCCAGATGCAGAAAAATGTAATCTGTGAAACTTCAAAGTCAGTGAGAGAGGACACAGTAGGCTTTACTTGCTGATGCTTACAGGTCAGCAAGGCAAACCCCAGGGAGCCTTGGTGAACTTCTAGGAGAATCTTTATTTGCTGGAGGGGTGCTTAGCTTGTGTGTATGTGTGTGTGTGTGTGTGTGTGTGTGTGTGTGTGTGTGTGTGTGGTGGGAGTGGGTGTGCCAAGAATCTGACTCAGTTCTAGAAGGATCCTGGGCTCTTTATCCAGAAGCTGAGGGCTTTGGAGTGAACCATCCCACAACAGTGGATATTCTTCCCTGCCCAGCTGTCTTGGACAGCAGAGGCTCCAAAACACTAAATGCTCTTGGCCTAACATTGGTAAGTTCATCACTTTCTGGCTCACCAGAACAGTACAGTGCAATAGGTGTGAAGACTAAATGGACTGACCAGAAGGAGGTGTCACTGGCCAGAGACCTCCTTCCTCCTACAGGCTTGATCCCTGGCCGCTGAGTTAGGAAGACTACATGGATATTGGTCCTTCCTCTCCACCACTACTCAGACTTTCACCCACCTGGAATTTTCTAGGTGGTTGAGGGTTGAGCCGTCTGGGGTGACAGGAACTAGGAAGATACTTTGAAAACTCATTTGAGCCTTTACCAACAGTCCTAGGTAAGTCTAGACAGGCTTGTCAGGTATCAGAGACATTTCCTCAACCAAATCTGACATCACTCTTTAGTCCTGCCCTGCCTGGCCAGGTTCAGCACTGTGTCCTGTTAGGCGGTGTTTGTATGTGTGGCTGTGGTCCAGCAGCAGGCAGGGCTCTGGGCAACCAGAGTGGTGATGGTGGTAAAGGGTAATTATGGAGGGAGGCAGGCAGAATTGAAGGATACTATGTCTTTGGTCCTGCTTCTGAAGCTCCAAGCCCTGTGATCTCCTCCACACGGGTGATGAGTCTTTGATGCTGCTGAGCTTGAAGCTAATCTTACCAGCAGATTGATCAAACTTCAGCTCAAAAGGTCTGTGTCTCTCTGTCTTGCAAAGCTGCAGTGTGGCCTGAAATGGAAGTGTTTATACAGTACCCCACCTCTGCAGTACAGCTGTTCTGTCACCGGGGCAGCCCAGCACCCAGAAAAGCACATCCCGGGAACTTCCTAGTCCTTTGAGTCATGGAAAAGGATATGACACTGACCATGAAAAAACTCAGAGTAGACAAGAAACTCCTGGGACTCTGACAATTCCTTTCAAAACCCTTCAGTTCCTAGGGACAAAGGCTTAGGTGTGTTGACTCTTGGTATACTAGAAGGGATTAGTTTCTTTTCAGGGGAGGAGAAACGGTTATGATTTTAAAAATCACCACCTTTCCCAATCTCTTTGAAATTTTTTTGTATTCTTTGACAAAAACAGTGATTTTAGTAAATGGCAAAAAGCATACCATCTGAAGAAAAAAGAGTAAGTGTCAACGGGGGCATTAACATCAGCTTTTGTAACAGAGCAACACACTGCACAGGTAGGGTGCCTAACCTGAGAGAAGACAGGTAGAAATTGGAGGTTGCTGTGAGACTGGCCACTTCTGCTCTCACATTCATAGAGGACTCTCTGGGAGCAGTGGCAAACATGACTCCTGGGAGTGGAACCTGCTTTCCCTTCCCCCATTGTTGACCTGCTTCAGCTTTATTTTCCCATCTATTATCAGCTGTGTAAGTGTCTATCTTTTGTAACAACCCAGCCCTCTTAGTATTACTTTTCTGATTACTGAGTAGCTAGAACCCCAATCCGAGTAGGCTTGTTCATCAGCTGGATTTAGGCATGACCTGTCTTCTATGCCTGCCCCAGAAGGAGCATCCTCCAACAGGCTCATTGCTTTTTTCACCTTGAAATGTGAAGATTAGTGCTTTATTTACCCAGGAGTGAAAGGGGAAGCAAGGAGGCCCCAGTTTCTTATCTCTGAATTTCTCAGCACTTACAGGATTTTTTTTTTTTTTAGATTTTCAGAATGTGCAAACTTTCCCGGGGGTGAGGGAACTTTGCTTTTGAGCTTACCAAGAAATTAGTGTCTACACCCAAGTGTTTACATTCAGGCAAATGTTTTAGTTCACTTAAAGGTAGTTTTATAGAAGAAGAAGAAGAAGAAGAAGAAGAAGAAGAAGAAGAAGAAGAAGAAGAAGAAGAAGAAGACAATGACTGGTATGCAAGTTGCCCTGAGAAATGCCTGAAGATGTTATTTTTGGTGTGTTGAATTAGTTTTATGCCAAGGTCCAATTTCAAGCTTCAAGTAACATTGAAAATGTCCACCTGACTATAAGCTGTTTGTATATTTCAACTGGCCTGCTAAAAGTCTTAGGGGCAAGACACATCGAGGTCTGTGTTGTGCTAACATTCCTGCATGTCTCTTAGTCTAGGGGACCCTATTAATGGAAGGCCCATCCTGGATATTGTAAAGCAATATCTGGAAATGAAACCACAAATGTTTTGATCCTCACATGAAGTTTTCTGAGATTCCACTCTAAACCCATTTTGGTAAAAATCTCTACCGTAAACTATCATCACAAAGTGTTTTGTAGATCAATTGTGAGTTTTATTAAAAAAAAAAACAAGCACTATGCCTGGGTTTCATAAAATTTATACATGAATATATACACAGACACAAATAATATTAAAATAAAAATCACACTTGGTTTTACGTGGTAGTGGCCCTGACACCCCACAGACATAATGCTAACTTTTTCTTTAAAGAAATTGCTTGGCCCAAGAAGACCACAGTTAGGTAACCACTAATAAAGCTGTAGCCGTTGCCTGCAACATTTCAATTCAGGTTTCAAAAATATATAAATAATTTAATTACAAAACCCAACAACATTTCCCCCTTTTTGGCACAGTGAAGCATTGGTTGTTAGCAGAGGAAATGTCCAAAGAATGACAGCTCTCTCACACTCAGTCACGCTTGTGAACACTACTACATACGCACACCCAACGGGGTCTCAAAACCCCAAATAGTAGTCATATCATTTACCCCATGGAGTGGTTCCCTGATGTACTTTTATCGTTTTTGTGGGTGAGGAAGATAAATCAGTTGAAGGTGCAACAAAAATAGTAGGAGCAGAAGGGACAGGAAAGGCTTGGCCAAAAAAAAAAAAAAAAAAAAAAAATTAGAAATGAACGGCTTTGATCCCCCTTTAAGTTACAAAAGACAAAGGAAACTATTCCGGACTAAGTTAGAACACTTGAGTCAAAATGCTTAACTTTAAGGCACATCTGAAGGAGATTAAAAAAAAAAAAATCTCAATTCCCCTGGAAAGTGGAAGGTGCACAGTCCTGGAGCCTGCAGGCCAACCTCAACAAATGGAGTCCCGAGCCCCACCCCAGGCCTTCTACTGAACTCAGAGCTCATGCTAGCAGTGTCTCTACCGGGTAGGACAGGTGCGGGCCGGGACCGCAGGCCGAAGCCGCCTGCAGGGCCGCGGGTAGCCGTAGGGGGCAGTACAGGTGCGCCGCACCGCTGGTCTCGGGACCTCGGAATGGCTTTGCTGCGGCCGCGGTGGACAGGGGCGCCAGCAGCAGGGGCGCTGCGGGCTGCACCTCTGCTCCGCGCGACGCCAGCTGCGTGGGCTCGCCCGCACCGTATGCACAGAGCGGCAGCAGGGAGCCGCCGGGCGCCGCGGGAAGGAGCGCGGGGTAGGCACGCAGCGGCGGGCACGGAGAGGTGCCCCAGGGCAGCTGCACCCCCAGAGCCGTGTCGCCGCCGTCGCGGCGGCTGCGGAAAGGCTTGCTGAGAATGCTGTCGATGGCGAAGGAGCTGGAGAACTTGCTCCCGGGGCTGGAGCGCTCCTCCTGGCGAGCAGGCGAGCGCGCGATCGGGGAGGACCCCACGGCAGGCGCGGGTTGGGGGGTCCCGGCGGGCCCCGGTGGGGCTTCCTCGGGCCTCAGCCCCGACGCAGGGACAGTCGTACGGTGACTGAGGCGCTTGCGACGGCGGCGGAAGACGCCGTCAGCGAAGGTGTATTCGCTGTTGGGGTTGAGCATCCAGTAATTGTCCTTGCCCCAGGGCCGCGAGGGGTCGCGCAGCACCTTGACGAAGCAGTCATTGAGAGAGAGGTTGTGGCGCACGGAGTTGCGCCAGCCGGTGTAGCTGCCGCGGAAAAAGGGGAACTTGCCCATGAGGTACTCGTTGATCTCGGCCAGCGTCAGGCGTCCGCCCGCAGAATCGCGAATGGCCATGGCGATGAGCGCGATGTAGGAGTACGGGGGCTTGGGTCGCCGCGTGTACGGCTTGCTGCGCGCACCATCGCCGCTGCCCACGCTGCCCGCGCACTGCCCTGCCGCGGAAGTCTGCTCCCTGCCATCTGCCGCCTCGGAACCGTCCTGGGTGCTGGGCTCGCCACCGGAGCTCCTCTCGCCGCCACCGCCTTCCAGATCTCCTGCGCCACCGCCCGCCACGGGGCTGTTGGCCGCGCAGTCCCCGTCAGAGCCTAAGGAGTCATCGCCAGCCGCAGACAGCGGAGATGGCGCTTCGCTGCTGCCGGTCCCCTCCAGGTCACTGCCCAGCTTGTCCCCGGGGGCGGCGCGTGGGGCGAACACCTCCAATTTCATGCTGGCGCTGGTGTTCCCGATCCGGCGCTGTACCCCTTTCCTGCGAGGTCGTAGGAAGCGAGTGGCGCACCGGCAGGCTCTCCCGGGAGGGACCACTCCTGCCTCTTTCAGAAACAGGCACTTTTCCGTAGAAAGGTCCTCTTTTTGGATGGGTTATGAGTGTTGGGTGAATTGATGGGAGGAGAAGCAGAAGTTGGTGCAGTGTTGTCCTTACTCCGAGGTTTAGAGACTTTAGGCAGAGAAAAAACGAGGAATGAGGGGCCACCCTGCGAGCGGGTGCCAGAACAACCTCAGGATTTCCTTCTAGAAGGAAGGAGCCGGCGCATCTGCTATCAGTCCAGGCGTCCAGGAATATTCCTTCGTTGGATGTCCAGCTTTCAGGCAGGCGTCCTGGCCGCACCGAGCTGAAGTCCGATGGCGCACCCTCTACTCTTGAGGATAAGATGTCTTTAGCCTCGAGAGCTCATGGAACTCAATCTTCGAGGCCGCCGCGTCCGCAGCCGCCTTGCCACCGCCGGCCTCCCGGGCAGCATGTCCGCGCTGGCCGGCTGCAGCAGAATCTCGCCTCCACCTTCGGCCCGGCCCAATATAACCCTGCGGCTGCTCGGAGGGGGCGGGGCCTGGGCGCCCACGACCAGGGGGTGGGGGAACAAGGTGGCCGCGGCTCCCCCGGCGCTCACCAGGCCGAGGCCACGCGGCGGCGCGGCCACAGAGGCTCTCCCGGCGCAGGTTGTTTGTTTTGGGTCGGGCCGTCCCCGCCCTCCCGGCCTCTCCAATAGCGAGCGAGCGCGCGGCTGGTGTGCGCGCGTGTGTGCGCCTGTGCAGCGGCCCCGCCCTGCCTGCCGCGCAGGTAGGAGCTTCTGGCCTCCCGTGACCCCCGCGGGGGGTTCTGCTCCCTGGGATTCTCTAAGACGATCGTGCTACAGTACCTGGTAGAGCTGACACATTTTGAGATCCCCAGAGGGACACCTTAAAGGGCTGGGTCCAGGGACTGGGACTTTGCATAGGTCTGGCTGCAGTCCGGAGCTGCAGAACTGCGTGCGTGCGTTTTGGCAGCAACAGCCGCGATTCTTAAGAAAGCAAACCCCTCTGGTGATGGCTGAATTGTTGAACTTCAGGAACCTCGCGGGGTAGCCTTCTCATTGACCTCTTCCCGGAGCCACTTGCCCTTGTTATGATTTCCTTTCTAGGGCCAACTTTCTCCCTTGTTAATTAATTTCAACCTTGAGCTTGAAATTATGAGTCTTTTTGGTTGATCGCGCCTCTTGCTTCTTAGCCAGCCTCCGACTTTCACTTTTATTTTGTCATACCTGGCTGGAGGCTCTGGGAAGGGAGGCAACGCCCCATTCTTCTGCGGGAAGACCGGGTTTCCAGAAGGGTTCCAGGCTCTGCCTGCACCTGAGTCCTCCCCGAAGTCTCGCGACATGGGCAGAGCCCACTACCCATCAGTTCCCGGGGTTTGCAAGCAATAGAATCACAGGAAGGTGTGTGTTCCTTGGAGCCTTGGCCAAGAGCAAGGAGTGTTTACCACCATTTGTCCCCAACCACACTCTAGGACTTGTCTTGGATTCAGTGGCACCCGTGACAGACAGGAAAGGAGGCCCTTTCTATTCCCTGGACTCTCTCTACTTCTGCACCTGCACCAACTCGGTGTCAACACTCAAAAGGGCCGGGAAGGGTGCACTTCTGACCCTATGCCTACCACGCCAGCTTCCTCCTTCTTCCTGCTTTTGTTGCAAAAAGCGTTGAAGCTGCAACTATGTGGGAGTGCATCTTTGAAGTTTATTTTATTACGTTCCACCATTTGTGTGGGGAAACATACTCAAGCTTCTCTTATCTTCAGCTAAGAAGCTATAAAGGCGTTCAGAATGCAGTGGGCACCATGACAGTCAGGGAGGAACCTGACATTTTATGTTATGGATCATATAACTGTGGTGTGAAGCTAAAGCTGTGTGGGGAAATGTCTCCCTCCAGTCCAGGAAAGCAGCTTCTTTTCTAGGATTTTTGCCTTACTTAGCTCTAGCCTAGGAATGGATAGTTCTGAGGTCCTGGCCAGGGAAATGAATTGAGATGAGGAATTAGTCCAGCAAGGAGGCAAAGCATTGCTTTGGCCAGGGATAAAAGACATTCTTAATGAAGGTTGTCCTTGTTTGAACTCTGGGGGTAGGCAAGGCAGGACAGGAGGAATCATACGTGTTTAATGGAGGAGATAGGTCTAGGAGGGTTGAGACTCAAAAAGGCCATGGTGAAGATTCCAGGCCCGGGAGCACTGGCAGCTGCCAGGTAGGTAGGGTAAGCCCACCTCACCTAAGTTCTGCACTGCATTCTGTCCTTTCTTACCCAGCATCCTCTATGGCCAATAACTGCAGAAGATACTCTCCTTACCTTGATCTTGGGTAGGTCAACAATTCCTTATTCCTATTAAGCTGCACATTGCGTTTGGAGTTTGTTAAAGTCTGGTGGGATGGATGGGAAGGGAGTGGGAGCAGAGACTTCTCAGCTGGGCAACCTTTTCTACTTTGTGAGTTCCTTGACAAGGCAAGGGACTTTCTCTAGCCTTCTACAATGACTTTGGAAAGGAAGATCGGGAGAGAAAATGGTCCAGCCCTCAGGAAAGGAGAAACGGAATCTGGGAACTATGATATAGATTCCACCATGATGGAGTCTTGTTTTTATTTCATAGCTGTATCTCTTATCTTTGCCCCACCAATGTGGGCAAGAGCAAAAGTTATTTGTCTTCAGTTAAGATCAGAAATAAAACTGCTCTATCCTGTTGCAGTTGATTTTGATATTATTATTTTTAGTGGTTGTTTCGTAGCTGGGAAATTATTCACCTTTTGTGGATGTTAAGAGAAAACAGCAAGAAGAAATGCTATCTGTTCTCTACATCTCTACCCGCACATCCTTGAGGTTGTTTGGGGTTTAAAAGAACAGTCACTCTTATCTCCATTTTTGCCATAATTTGCCAAAGGGAAAAAAAAGGAACGTGGAGATATCTAATTTTGTCTACTTAGGATTATGTTATTGATGGATTAATAATAAGTGCCTGACCAAATACTTGTGGGCAAGAAAGACCTCTTAGCTCAACTCTCTCCTGGTGCTTTAATTTTCATGGAGATAAATGGCTGAGCTACACAGAAGGAACCTTCATATCTCTGTGCCCTTTTTCCTCCCTAAAGTGGTTTTAGGAAAAGAAAAGCGAGGCAGGATCTCTAGACATCAACAGGAACTTATCTGTAAAAATTGTTGTTTTCTTAATGGGGTAATGTTTTCCTGTGTAAGTCCTAACCATTAATCTAGAAAGAATTTAATGCCTAAAACACCTCAGGTGACTTGGTAGACTGGAAACAGGGACAACTTGTTTTATGTATCAGGACGGTGAACAGCCTTGTAGTACAAAGAAGATCACCGAACCATCCAACCATTTTCTCTTTTCTCCTGTTTTTGGGCCTGCTTCTCAGCCAGTTGCATTCTACAAGATCTACCATCTAGAAATTGGGTTCACTTAGCCCTGTACTTCTTCTGGTTCAATGGGTCCCCAAGAAGCTTCCTGCTGGTTGTACTCTTTGGACATAAAGCACAAGTAGCCCAAAATTATGGAAATGGACGGATTTCTTTCCTTATTAACCTTTGTCAATGGTCACATTGGGCCTGAAGGGAAGGTAAACAAGCCTTCTGTTGTAGACTTGGGACCTCAGATAAATGTGCAGTATGATGTGGTTAAGAAGGGAGAAGCTTCAGGTATAAAGAAAGGGCTAATGCTGGGAGCCCCAGGATAAAATGTTCAGTGGTTCTTGGGGCTTAGAGAGAGCCTGGCTTGGGGTCTAGAAGTTGGGTGGCAGAAAATGGGGCTCTGCAAAGACAAACAAAGCCTAGCTCCTTTATTCTCCCTGGATTTAGTGAAAACCGTGAAGAACAGCAGTACTTGGTTCTCTGTTCTAGTCCATCTCTTTCTAGTTTGGGTGGATGGTTTATTTTGTAGGACTGAGGACTTGGAAAGCATCAGGACAGATACTAATGTGGGCATGGCAATAGTGGATGAAGCTCAGGCAGCTTTACACTTCCTTCCCACACTTCTTTTCAAAGGCATTTTAGTAGTACCAAGCTCATCTGTGTCTTGCTTGAACCATCTCCTTTAAGTCCTCTGGCTGTGAGCATGGTTGAATCCAAGAATCCTGGTATCTGCCTAGGGTGATTGACCAGATGCAAACTCCAGTTTGTGCTTCATGTTCAGGGACTACAAACAGCAGGGAGCCTCTTGGGGACCCATCAAATCAGAAGAATTAATGGGCTAATTGATCCCAATTTCTAGGTTGTAGTCTTGTAGAATGAAATTGGAAAACAGGACTAAAAACAGTGGACAAGAGAGAAAACAGCCAAGGAAAAAATGGGAAAAGATAAAAAATAAATTATCTAGGGCAAACAGAGGTTAGAGATGTTTGAGAAAGTGACCTGATTCTGTAACTTAGAGACAGAATCCTAATTACTGTAGCATAGTGTGGGAAGGTAAGATCCAGGAATGAAAGAAAGCCTTGGGCTTCTTTATTACAATAGGCTCCTAGCTTTGTCCTTGAGGACATCGATTCATCCTTCAAACCTGACCAGACCTGAGGAATTCTCATTGTACAGGTAGAGCCAAGTCTCCTTATTATCTCATGTTTTTAAACTTTCATTTGGAAAAGCAGAATAGATACCTTTTGAGTATCTTTGCCATAAGTCAATTCTAGTCTTTAAAATTCTTAACGCTGAAGTTGTTATTTCTATGATAAATTAAAAACCAAACATTTCCTGATGTTTATCAGGGCAGAATCCTGCTCTTCCATGAGGATAAGTGACTCACCATTCAGAAGAGTGCCGTCATGCTGATGATACAGACGTGATGATCGCTAAGTCAGTAAAGTGCAAGTGTAAGGACCTGAGTTCAATTCCCCAAACCAGCATGAAGATAAAGCCAGGTCTGGTGCCAAACAATTTTAATTCCAGCACTGAGAAGGCAGAGATAGGTAGATGCCTAGGACTTACCAGCTAGCTTACTTGGTTAGTTGTAGGCCAGTGAGAAACAACATCTTAAAATAAATAAACAAAGCAGATATCCAAGAAAGGACCTTTAGTCTCTACACACATGTACACAGGCCCTTTCATATTCTTTCTCTTACACACATACCTATGCACAAACACACACGGGAACATACACAGAGCAATAATACTAGCACTAATAATACTAGTACTAATACTAGCTACTAATAATACTAGCACTAATACTAATAATATCATCAGCCACCAAATTTTATTCTTCTAGGTTTTCTTCATGTCTTCAAGTTTAGGGAGGTCATTTTGGAGGGGAAGACTGTCTTTAGAATTCCAAATGGCTAGCATCCTGGTGTTAACTCAGAAAAGTTGCCAGGTGAAAACCCGAAAAGGAAAAAGACAGTTCTTGGGTGAGTGAGTTTCCTTCAGCCATTTACCCCTAGTCTATGGCCAGCACTCCAACCTGTATTCCAGAAAGAGAGTCACAAGTCTCCTGCTCGAACATCTGGTGGGACTTGATAGTTGTGTTGGCCAAAGGGATAAAATATATTTAGCAGATCATATAAGAAAGGTTGTGGTGACCTGTTGGTGGAGGTGTGGGTGAGCCAGCCCTGAAGCTATGAACATGAGAGAGCTGTCCCTATTATTCATCTATTGTATGGCAGCATAGGTCAGGGAGAGATTCCTCACCCCCATCAATGACTGAGTCATGTAGGAGAGCTATCCCCATCCCCTAATCAATTGCAATTCTCCGGGGAGTGGCCCCTACACCACACCTGGGCAACATAGCAGAGCTGGCCCTTAAGATGTAGGTGTGGGAGAACTGACCCCAAGGACTTGAAAGCAGGAGAACTGGCCCTGCCCTTTGCTCATCACAGCCAGGACAATGCAGGAGAGCTCACAGTCCTGGTGAGGGCAAGGGAGAGCTAGTGGGCTGACCAATCCTGCAGCTACCCAGGCCTAGAACCAGGGTTGAGCTGACCCATCCCAGCATCCATCCCATCTGTGATCTGCTAGAACACGTGAAGGAACTCATCCTGCAGAGCCAAAGCTGCAGGATCTTCGTGACACAGAGCTGGGCAACAACAAGGTATACAAGAGGAGTCCCAGTTATCAGAGGCCTCAGAGCAGACCAATGACTCTGCAGTGAGTGTTTGCAAGTAAAGCTAGATGGATAAAAAGGTTTACCATGTGACTCACATGTCACTCTACAGCTTGCATGAGGAGATTGCACATTGTTTTTCTCCTAAATTTTATTTTATTTTATTGGCGGGTCAGAGGTTGCAAGGGCAGAGGGTAGATACAAAGGGATGGGGAAAATGAATGGGATGTAGATGCATGTTGTGAAAGATGCAAAGAATAAAGAAAAAGGAAAATCAAAAAGGAAGGAAAGGTTGTGGTGGAGCTGTAAAGAAAATATCATCTATCGATCATCAATCCATTGACATCTATGAAAAATCCATTTATATGCTTGTTATAAAGAATTTAACACATATCTCAAAGGGAGAGAGGAAGGGAGGGCAAGACAGAGAGAGAATAAAATATCAGGCAATCATCCAAATCAGCTTTTGTCAGTATGTGAGCACCTTGGTTTGACTCTCTCTCCCCCATCCCACTTACTGGTTTTTTTCCTTTTCTCTTCTCACAGTGCTGGGAATTGAACCCAGGGCGCCTGCACATGCTAATTAAGCACTTTAGCACTGAGCTATATCCTTGTTTTTTTTTTTTTTTTTTTTTTTTTTTTTTTTTTTTTTTTTTTTTTTTTTTTTTTTTTTTTTTTTTTTTTTTTTTTTTTTTTTTTTTTTTTTTTTTTTTTAAGACTACTTTGTAATCCATGCTGATCTTAAGCCAGGAGAAGCAAGCCAGTAAGCAGCACCCCTCCATGGCCTCTGCATAAGCTTCTGCCTCCTCCAGGATCCTGCCCTGTTTGAGATCCTGTTCTGATTTCCTTCATTGATAAACACCATTGTGGAAGTGTAAGCTGAATAAACCTTTTTCTTCCCAGCTTGCTTTATAGCCATGGTGTTTCATAGCATCAATAGAAACCCTAACAAGTCAAGTTGGTACCAGCATAGTGGGGCATTGCTGTGACAGACCTGGTCATGTTTTGGGGAGGATTTTGGAACTTCAAGCTAGAAAAGCCAGTGAGTATTGAGACCTCAGTGGGATGTTCTGTAGGAGCTTAGAAAATAAGAATGTTGAAAGAAGTGTAGAAGATGGAGGCCTGATTTGGGAAAGTTTAGAGGGAATATTACAGACTCTCCCAGGGCAAATGGCTATTTTGATTTAAGATTCTGTGGTTCTGATCGGCTGGGGCTGGAAGAATCAGCTGTGATTCACAAGGTAGCAGAACAACTGGAGTGAAACCTTTATATTACTGGGACAAGTGATACTGGTCGGCTGGAGCTGAGAAAATAACGGAGATTAAGAAGAGACCAGCAATGAAGTGAAATCTTCTGGGAAGTGTTTCCTAAGAGCACAGAGGAGCTGTGTTCCAGAGGCAGCCAAGCTTGTAGCTCGTGCTGGCAGCTGGAGTTGGTGACATGTAAGAGTCACCCAGGTGGTACTGGTTTTAAAGCTATGAAAGGGTCATGATGAACAGCTGAGGCTTGGTACTATGAAGGCCACTGGTAAAGAAGGTACAGTCTCAGTGGCAGCTGAAGGCCAAGACTGAAGGGGTAAGACAGAGAAACTGAGGCTTGGCACCATGAAGAAAGCCTATAAAAGGTTATTGGTAAAAGTGTAGCCCAGTTGCAGCAGAAGACCCCAGTATTTTGGAGATGCAGTACCATGGGATGACCACTAAGAACAGCAGCAGCTGTGAAGTGGATCCAGCAGAGTCTAGAAGACAAGTTGTGTGTGCTGCAGAGGGCAGAGTCTGAGAAATAATTCAAGCCCTTTGGTGAGCCCAGAAGTTCATGAGTGACTCCCAGATATTTGGACATTGAGTTATTTATACCGTTGGAGTTTGATTTGCTTGGTTCAGACTATGACTGTGCCCTGTTTCTTCATTCTTGAAGGGGTATTTAATTTAATTTTGATTCTTAAAGGATTCTACAAATGAAAGACTTGAACTTTTAAAAGAGATGGGATATTTTAAAGAGAGTGAAATTTTAATGTGTTTGAATTTGTAAAGACTGTGGGACTTTAAAAATTACTTATTATTTTAATGTGAGATCTTGGATGTAAACAAGAAAGGAAAGATTGTAGCTTAATGGTGATGTGTTTGTAAAGTTGACAAGGGGTCAGTTGTACTGACTGATTTTTGTGTCAGCTTGACACAAGCTAGAGCAATTAGAGAGGAAGACGCCCCATTTGAGGAAATGCCTCCATGAGATCCACCTGTAAGGTATATTCTCACTTAATGATTAATGGGGAGGCTCAGCCCATTGTGGGTGGTACCAACCCTGGGCTGGTGGTCCTCAGTTCTATAAGAAAGCAGGCTGAGCAAGCCAGAGGAAGCAATCCAGTAAGCAGCACTCTTTCAGGGCCTGTGCACCAGCTCTTCTCTCCAGGATTCTGCCCTGTTTGACTTCTGTCCTGACTTCCTTCAGCGATGAAGACCATTGTGGCAAGGTAAGCCAAATAAACCCTTTCCTTCCCAACTTGCTTTATGATGGTCATAGTGTTTCATTACATCAATAGAAATCCTAACTAAGACACTCTAAAATGAGCCTTATTAAAAATAAAAATGGAAGGGCAATGAGATGGCCCACTAATAAAAGTGCTGGCCACGCAAGCCAGGTGACCTGATATCCATCTCTGGAATCCACAGCAGAAGGAAAGAACTAACTGCCTCATTGTTTAGTGACCTCTACCACTCACTGTGGCAGGTGTATGTGTGTGCACATCCGCATATGCTAGCTTGCACACATTGATATATTGTATCATTATGTGCTGGGAGGTTTCTAATACATTTGGTATGAACTTATTTAAACCTTCATGGGTTTCTAGTGACAATATACTACGGGGTCAGTTTACACTTATTGTCTCAAACCTGATATATTCTATTTATTTAAGGACCATTTGCATTTATTTATAGGGTGTATGAGTGTATGCATGCATATGTGTGTGAGTATTCATGCATATGTGTGTGCATGTATAAGTGGAAACTGGAGGTCAACTTTGGGTATTTTTTTTTAAGGTGTGTGTATGTATGTGTGAAATCAAGATCCCTCATCTAACTTGGAACTCACTGATTAGAGTAGATGGCTGGCAAGTGAGCGCCAGAGATCTACCTGTTTCTGCTTCCCCAGTACTGAAATCATATGGGTTTGCCTCTACACCATTCTGGAGAATGAACTCAGGTCCTCATGTTTGTGGGGCAAACATTTTACTGCCTGAACTACATTCAGACATCAGCCTTTTTACTAATAGTCAAAAATGTATTTAGGCTAAATATAGGCCCTACCTATGTTCACTGCTCCTGGGATAGTTAGTGATTCTGGAGCTTTACAGTGGACAGTGCTAGGAAGAAAGTTTTCATCTCAGAGGGAGAGAGACAAAAGGCTTGATAAGACTGGTCCCCCTAAAGCTTATATATTCAAATGCTTAGTCACCAGGGAGTGGAACTATTTTTAAGGATTACAAAAATTAGGAGGTATGGCCTTGGTAGCATGGGTGTAATCTTATTGGAGGAAATGTGTCACTGGGGATGGGCTTTCAGGTTTCGAAAGCCCATAGGAGGCCCATTTTCTCTCTCTGCCTACAGATCAGGATAAAGCTCCCAGCCGCTGCTCCAGCACCATGACAGACTGCCTGCTGTCAGGCTCCCATCCATGATGATAATGGACTAGACCTCTGAAACTGTAAGCAAAAATGCCTTCTTTCACAAGAGCTGCCTTGGTCATGGTGTTTCTTCAAAGCAATGGAATAGTGACCAAGACTGTATTTCTTACTTAACTGTAGATTTGTAGAGTAAATCTTTATTGATTACTTTTACCCCCATGTTGACTATCACTTCAGCATAACCGCCTGTTTACTTCATCACTCTTGTGTATAAAATTTCAATTCTAAATGTAATACTTAATTCTTTGAAGATTTCATAGAATGTGTTTTTACTTATCTCAATTTATCTGTTATTATTCTGGGAAACCATCCTAATTAAATCAGTAACAATGTGATAACTGAAAGCAGTTGGAGTGCCAAGGCTTTTCCTTTCTTGCTGTGTTTTGGCCCTTAGGGCTTAGATTCCGTTGGCCACATAGTCAAATTGCCAGATCTGAAGTTATTTGAGATAATTAGCCGCTAGTGATTAAGCTGCCAGCTTGATATTCAGCTAACACTGGCTGCTGCTTTACCTTCTTCTTCTTCTTTTATTTTTTTTCATTTTCTCCCAGTTCATTTCATAGTTACGTATTACTGCCCTGGTTTTACAGTCAGCATTGTGAGATGAAGCATATTTAGAAAAAGTAATTTTCATCCTTATTTCTTTATTCTGTCCTTCATCTGTCCATGGAGAGTGACTTGATGGCAGATTTTAGCCTTTAAGGGCTGTCATATAAAACACCACAGAACAAGTAGCCTAAAGATATAGACTTCTGAAACCTGGAAGTCCAAGATCAAGTGTGATCAGGGCTGGCATTCCCCAAGCCCTCGCTTCTTACTTTGCAATTGGTGTCTTATTCCTGTGTCACTCTATGCGTATGTCTGTGTCCTCCCTCATCCCCTGTTATAGCTTCATCAGTCATATTGGATCAGTCCACTCTCACCCGAAGGCCCCCTCATTTGATTTTGAGACAGGGTCTTTCGGTGTAGACCTAGCTATCTTGGGCTGGCTGGACAGACAAAGGTGACCTGAGACTCGTAGAGATCCACATGCTCCTGCCTCCAGAGCAGTGACATTACAGGTACATGCCATCACACCTGGCCTAAAGACCTCACTTTAGCTCAAACATTTCTCGTGATTCTTGTCTAATATGGTCTCATTCTCAGCCTCTTGGGATTAGGCCACATCATATATATAATGTGGGGATGGCAGAATTCATCCTATGACCCAGCCCATTTGAAATGGCCAGGCAATACAGCATATGAATACTTGCCTCCCTGTGTGTCTGGGACTCAAGTAGGTTGTATTCCATTTTATACAAATGGAACTATTATTTCTAGGCATGTAATTATCAAAATATAAATTGCAATAATAAAATGTAGTTTTTATTAAATAGTATGATGCCAGGTTGGAGAGATGGCTGAGTATGTGAAAAGGTTTGCAGCCAGGTCAGATTACCTGTGTTTGATCCCTAGGTGTCACATGGTGGAAAGAGAATCAGCTCTCATAAGTCATCCTCTGATCTTGACATGTGTGTGCCATCCCCTAAATAAATCTAATCAATTTTTAAATTGAGAAATTTTTTTTTAAAAACTTGCTTAAGAAAAACTTGACCAGCAGGAAAGAGGCCAGACTGAATTATATCAATCCATGTGTTACTTTCAAGATTGCACTCTGAGTAACTGGGTTTAATGGAGACAAGGCAACCTTGGATCTCCCTGAAGGAGATAAGAATGGCTTTTTCATCAGTCACAGAACAAGGATACTGCTGCAGTGCTTATGATTATGCAGAAGCTAGTTATAGTCTAAATTTGCTTAAATGTAGTCAGGCTCACATATTCATGGATACATATCTATGGGTTCAAATGACAGCAGATTAAAATTATTCTAGAAAATAATTATATCTGTTTAAGCATTTGTAGATGTTTCTCTTTGTTATTTTTTCCTACACAATATAGTGACTCAGCGACTTACTTTGTATTAGGCATTATAAGTCATCTAGAGATGGCTTAAAGTATATGGGACTGGGTGTATGGAATCTATGAAAATTGTATGTGAAAGGCTCGAATATCCTTGAAATCCTTGAATATCCTTGAAGTATTTGCTGTAATTCTATTTATAGTGTCCTGGACTCCTCCTAAGGTGAGCTACTCCAGGCTCTCTTTGCATTTCTTGGTACAGATCTAGAATTGCCAGTTTATCTAAGGAGCCTTTGTATTTTGGGGATCAGAAACAATTTTGCTGTAAAATCTGGTCTCTAGGGATTTTCAAGTCTGAGACCATAGTGGTCTTGAGGAGTGACTGTGTATCCTTCTCTCAGCCTTTGTGAGTCAGACTGATAACAGCTATGAACACTTTGGAGCAAACCTAAGTGCCTGACCTGGCACTCAGAGAGTAGACACAAAGTGGTGTTTGCAAAGCACTTTCTTTTGTTTTTAATTCTGAAAGGCTTTTCTCTCATTAGGTCAGACTAATTGCGTAAGCCTTGGAAACTGACATGCAGAAGAAGACTTAGGGACTGTAGGGGAGTCCTTTAGTCAGAGATTTCTGCCTCCAGTCCCCTGGTAGTTCCCCACCTGCACTGCATGCCTTGGGCACAGTGAGGAAAAAGATCTCTTTGTCCTTGTTCAGGACACCTGTGCAGAACCAAGGGCGTTGTTTTTCTAGCGACTTTCGCCAGAGCTATGCAGGTCAGGCTCACTTGCGTCTGACTGTCAACTCCTTTCTCTGTAATGCCTCGGAAACTGGGGAACAGTCTTCCCTGGTGTGATCTTTGGTGGTATGCCCGATAAGCCTGTGTGTGGGCGTCCTCTCAGAAGTGACTCTGAGCTATACAGGCAGTCAGTCTGGTTCTTCATACAAGTCTGCAGGTAACCCTTGTCCTCCTGGAGTGTTCCCAAGATCTTTTGTATATTTGGTAAAGCTCAGTATTAGTTGCTCAATCTTGATGTTGTTTATTTTTGGAGTACTATGGAATTAGTACTCTCCTCTGCTGACACACTGCAAGTACACTCAGAAGCAACCTTCTCTCCTGAGAGAAAATATTTGTTTAGTGTGAGATTTTTGGTCTCAACTTTCTGGAAACTATGTTTTCTAAGCTACTTCAGCCATCTACATTCAGGTGTGGTAACAGCCTCTAAGCCTTGATGTGGCCACACTTTGGCTTGGGGCCAGATGAAACCTCATTATTCTGGGCTTCTCTGTCTCAGTCCTTTGAGGGAAGTAAAGGTAAATTTGATTTTCACCACTGAAGGAGAAGTTTACAGCTGCACATCCCAGGCTTTGGGACGAGGCCTGTTTTAAACTTTCTGACTAGCTGTCTACACTGGTCAATGAAATGTCATTGAAACCCAGACATCTCAGTCCGAGTCCAGGTCTCCATGGCCACCTTTAAAATAGCATACAGACAAATAGAAAGCTCTCACAACCCTTTTACTGACTTTATTGGGGGAACTGATTAGTGTGAGACTGGGTACCACTGGCACAGAGCAAATGCTGGGGCAAGGAGGTGGTGATGGGTGTCTCACAACAGGAGTCTGTAGTCTAGGGATATCCTAAGCAGCCCTCTGAAATGTATTTGACTGCTTAGAATATTCCTAGATTACACTGTAGAAAAGTGACTGCTTTTCTACAGGATGGTTTATAAGAGACTCAGATCTCATTGGCTGATGTATAGGGGTGGGTTCATGAGAGTTAAGTCCCTGGACTTCAACACTGAGACCTGTGTAAGTGCTCAGGAGTCCTGGGAGACACTGAGAAGCATGGGTAAGCTACTGTTCTGCTGTACTGCAAGGGCTGAGCACAGCAGGGGCCAAAGGGAGCACTTCTGAGAAGTTGTGAACACAGTTACGGAGCTTAGTGCTACACCAGAGACATCAGTTACTCACTGGGCAACTGGGTTAAAAGGTCAGCATGTATATGTTTCAAGAGAGGATTTTCTTAATCTTTTCAGACTTAAGTTTGCATTGATGGCAAGTAGAGATAAAAAGGCCAGCCTCGACTAGAGCTCTGGGGAGCTCACTGAATCAAGAACAGCCACTGAGGAACCATCAGAAAATGATCTAGGCCCTCCAAGGGTAGGCAACTGTCGATTGACATGGGCAGTATGTGGAGCCAAGAGGGGTGGGATCAGACTGTGTTTCTGTGTGTAGGCTGACACCTCAGAGCCCATTCCCTTCAGAGGAACACCTAAGCCAGTCTTGATATTAGGATGAGGAAATCGGACTTGCCTTGAGTGGGTGCACCACACTGAGCTGACCCACCTTGGGACTTCTTGCCCATTTGGGGAGGGGATGGGGGAATGGGGAGGAGGAACAAGAGTATACATGGATAAAAAAGACTTTATTTTATATACAAAAGGCCAGCCTTCTGTCCTGTTATAGTGCTGCTAACAGTTTCCCTATCAGTGACAGGTCTTCAGAACTTTTCCAGTGGAGACCTGGCTCACACCCTGAGGAAATGCATGGGGAAGGTCACATACACAAGTGTGGTTTTAAGGGGCTACAGTTTCCCCTTAGAACCAAGATAACCTCTGGATAATTATGAGTCCTTTTTGATGTTCTCTTTATCTTGTTTGTTTTTTAAGATAGGGTTTCTCTGTGTAGTCTTGGCTGTCCTGGAACTCACACTATAGACTGGCCTTAAATTCAAGAGATCCACCTTCCTCTTCCTCCCCATTATACGAGATTAAAGGTGTGTACTATCACCACTACCCACCTTCTCTTTACCTTTTAAATGATGACTAGGCCTGGATGGTGGGAAGTATAAAAATTGAGTGCCTTTATTTGGCTATGTTAATGATGATCAGTGCTGTGTCAGAAACCATGGAGTAGCTGCAGGCAGCATCTTGTCACCTAGAAGGACAGTGTAACTTTGCAATGGCAAAATGGCCTTGGGTGGGTGTGTGTGGACCACTGATTGATGACTGCCTTCAGGGTCTCTAAAGTCCCCCTGAGGGGTAAGCTGGAACATGCAGAATCAAGAGTCAAAACCAACTGAAATTGTTCATAGTAGAAGATGTCACCCTTTTCCTGAGCAGTGACTATGTACTTGCTATCCACTATGTTTACCACTTCATATATTTCAACACAATCAGTCCTCTTATGCAAGTCCAAGGACGAAAAGTATTGGCCCTGGGTTTATACTAATAGAGGAATAGCTTGGCTGAAGTTGCTAGGCTAGTGAGCAGAGATGGAGATTTGCATGCAGGACTGCTTTGTGCTGAGCATGGGTTTCTAGCTCTTTCTAGGAACATATATATATATATATATATATATATATATATATATATATATATACTGATTGAGTTGCTTTATATCTCTGGAGTTGCTTTCTCTCTGTGGAAGGAAGAGTTATAATAAGGAGTCAGTTAAATATAATATTTTCAAAACAATCTGAGGACTGCTGCATAGGAAACAATTTTAGAGCATTGTTTCTCAACCTGTGGGTCTTGACCCCTTTGTAAGTAGTATATCAGGTATCCTACTTACCATTCATAACAGTGGCAAAACTATAGTTATGAAGTAACTATAAAATAACTTTATGATTGGGGGGTCACCACGACATGAGGAACTCTATTAAAAGGTCACAGCATTAGGAAGGTTGGGAACCACTGTTCTAGAACATAAAAGTAATTTATAAGGATGGTCTCTCCAGAATTAATTCTCCTTGCAAATGGTTACTTATTTAGTATCTTACCAGCCTTTTTCTAATATCCACAGACTTGAGGGCTGATAGCAACTGACTTCTTACACCAGGCCCATGTTAGTCACGCCTGACAGTCTCTTCTGGACCAGGCTGTTGTGTGGGAATCTATTTGCCTTGCTGTTTGTGACAGAGGAAACTTATGATCTTGACCTTGGCAGAGGAAATGAGAAGAAGTAGAAGCTGATATTATGGACTTTGGTCCCAACTGTTAGCCACACTGAACTGAGTTTCTGGGGAACAATGACATCATAGCTCCTCAAAGATGCCCAGAGCCTCACTTCAAGTTAGTTACCCAAGCATCTACTGAGTCAGTGTGTTTCCTCGCTGACAAGGGCTAATGATTGCCCTGTAGGACATTATGACCCAGTTAGGAAGAGCAACCCTGGATGAAATGAGAGTGGGTAGGAAGCATCTTAGCTACGCGTGAAAGTGCTGCAGGGCAGAGTGCTGATGTCTACCAGGAAAGAAGCACCCTCATCACTTACAGCTCTTTCTAAAGATTTGCTGATGAGGTACAGTTTAGATAGGTTTTGGAGTTTCCCTTTTCTGGAAGTGGCTTGGGGACGGACTGCCTACAGTGTAAGGGTGCTGCAGAAAGGCAAATCTGGTTCTCTAGAAGGGAACTGGAGGCCTAGGAAGAGATAGGATAGTGTATATTTCCATCGCATGCAAATTCAGTCTTGGTTGCCTTTCTTCTAGTTTAGCATATTATTAATTTCTGGTACCTCCAGACAATCAATATAAATCATTTCTTTTATCCCCAAATGGCCAGGTAGGCATGGATGTCAGAGCTGAAGGAATGGAGGATGCCTGTTCCTAAGAAATGGCATATGTTACTTCTGCTCTCAAACCCTGGGATAGTCTGTGAGGCACTTCCACTGTGTGGGGCCATGAGATTTTACCTACTCAGTCATGTAGGTGCCACTATATCAGTAGGTATTACTGTATCAGTAGGTGTCACGTGTTAGAAGAAAGGTACCTGTATCAGTAAGTATTGTATGGTTGTGACACAAATGCCTGAGGAAAACCTTAATAAGGATTTGCTTTGGTCTGTGGTTTCAGAGTGTTGCTTGGCCCCTGAGTTTCAGAGCATGTGTTAGGGATGCTTCACTTCATTTTGGGGGAGTAAACAGAGAACCCCACAGGAAAAAGGCCAAAGCAATATTTGTATACTATTTTTTGTATACTATTTGTATTTTTAGTATTTACAATCCCTAGTAAAATACTTCTTCTCATTAGATCTCAACTCCTGCCTTTTACTATCATCTAATAATGGGATTGTATTAAGAATCCATTAAGGTATTAAATCATCTATCAGTCACAGCTCACACAGTACAGTGGTCTCTAGAAATGCTCTCAAAGAGTGGTTTGCTTTACATACCTCACAGATAATTCTTAATCCAATTATGTTCAGAGTTGAAATCAACCATCACAGTGACCACAGTCCCTTCTGATGCATGATGTTCCTCTTCCTAAGCTTTAGGAGCTCTATGTTACTGGAGCTGGGTTCTTATTATATGTCTGAAGAGCCTGATAGGCATGCAGTGTGTAGTCTTAGTGGTTAAGAGATAAGTGTGTACAGATATGTATGTTTTTTTATATGTGAGTAGGTGTCTTAATTAGGGTTTTATTGCTGTGAAGAGACACCGTGACCATGGTAGCTCTTATAAAGAAAAGCATTTAATTGGGACTAACTTACAGTTCAGAGATCTAGTTCATTATCATTATGGTGGGAAACACGGTGCTACACAGGAAGGCACGATGCTAAAGATGTTGCTGAGCGTTGTACATTTGGATCTTCAGGCAGCAAGAAGAGAGAATGACACTGGGCTTGGTTTAAGGATTTAAAACCTCAAAGCTCACCCCCAGTGACACATTTCCTCCAACAACTGATATAGCTTATGGGGTCATTTTTATTTGAACCACCACAGTAGGTATACCTGGATAGGTTGATACATATGTGTGTAGACACATTAGTTCACTTGTGTATGTGTATAAACACACATATGCATATATGTACCTCTATGTGTATACTCATGTTTATGAAGAAGAGTTAGAGGAAAGAAGATTTGAGGGTTGCCAATATGTATGGGGATGTTAGTTGAGTCCTGCCCCTTCACTTATGAACAATTTTTGTTACTGATCAACTGAATTTGCTTGGTCATTAGTTTTACGAAATGTTAGGAACAAAGACTAGACTAGATTAACCCAACGATCATATTCAGCTTGAAAAGTCAGGGATTCCAGCACAAATGCCCCAAGGCTTGGGACACTTCACTGAAAACAGTCTAGTGGCTGCAGGCATGTATGTTTGTCACAGAAACACAGTCCTTCCTGTTTCATACCCTAGAATGTGGCAGGCTGAGTGTGCTTTACAAAACCAGCTCTTCTTAGGGTTTTATTCTAATCTCATTAGAATAGACTTGTTGGAAGCATTTTGATGCTTACTCCTGAACTACATGTGATTTTTTATCTTTGGTGGATGCAGCCCTCAGGGGTTGGTTGCACTGAGAAATGTTTATGGGCAAGCTAATAGGGAGGCTGATACCCTGTATGTGTAGCCTTCTTGCGGAAGCCTTAGGAGAGGGTTGGAAGCTCAAGGACTCTGAAGTTCAGATTCCATAGTGAGTTGGTTAGTGTTGACTTCATTTTTTAAAATTATCCAGAATTCTTTGTTTTTATTATTGTATATTAGTTGTACAAAATGGGTTGTCTTATTTTGACATTTCCATACATGAATGCAATGTACTTTTGTTGTATTCACCGATGACTTTCTTGCCCCTCCCCCTCTTGCCTTTCATCTTTCCCAGAAGATCTCATTGCACTTTCATGTCTTTCCCCCACCCTCATTCTCATCTTAAAAAAAACAGAGATACTTGGATTTGTGGGCTTATTTCACTAAGACAGTGATCTCCATCTCCACCCATTTTTATGCAAGCAACATATGTTTGATCTTAGCTTTGGCTAAGTCTTTACTTCATTGTGTTATTTGCACCTTTCCTTTACCCACCTGTCCTTTGATGGGTGTCAGGCCGACTCCATCCTTTGGTTACTGTGAATGACGGCATGATGAACATGGGTGTGCAGGCTTCTCCGTGGTAATCTGACATTGATTCTTTTTGGGATAACCCAGGAGTTGTGTGGCTGGATTATATAGAAATTTCAAGTTTTGTTTTTGAGGATCACCTGTTTCCATAGTTCTTGGAATGATTTGCATTGCTAAATTGGAATTAAAAAAAGCATATCTTAACCCCACCCCACCCTCACCAGCGTCTGTGGCTTCTTTTCTTGTCCATGGTCATGCTGACAGATGAAGGAGAATCTCAGTACACCTTAATTTATACTTTCTTGAACATATTGAATATATTTTTTATCTATTTTGTCCATTTATACTTTATCTCAAAGTGCCTATTCAGTTCCATTTCTCACTTACTGTTTAGGTTTTTTTTTTTTCCTTTGTTGTTTCTGTAATTCTTTTCACTGCTTTATTTATTTATTTGTTTTAGATGTTAATCCTGAATATCTGGCAAAGATTTTTTCCCCCAGTTTGTAGCTATTTTTTTTTTTTACCTTGTTGTTTCCTTTGTCCTATTATCTTTAATCCTTGCTCATATTCCTTGCTTTATTAGAATTCTACTCAAAACATCATTGGTCCCTTGGTGCCCTGGGTTGCTGTTATAGTATGTGCACAAAAGCACACACATACTGAAAATGAAAGAGAGAAGAAAAGATTCAGAAGTATTTCTAAGTTGAATATTTTGGGTCATAAAAGTAGTGCAAATATTTTTGTCTTCTTTCACAGCAGATTCCAGAGCTCCTGGGGAGGCCTCAATCCCATTGACCCAGCTATGAGAGACTAGTTGGAAAAGAGTGAGCTCATGCTGGACCCTGGTTCCTTCCCATTGCCTGCCCCAGGAGTATATGCTGTAGCTTCTTTTGACCTTGCATCACCATGGGGCAAGTTGTGCTACTTTGGAGGATTCAGGAGAAAATGTGCATGGAGCACTTTGCTAAGGGTGCAGAATGAGGTATGGCAAGTTGAGAGCAGATGGGCCTCAAGTGGCATGCCTTACCTGGTTGTGGCTTCAGGAACCTCTCAATCTCTCAAACTCCAGCTTTCTCCTTTGCTAAGAAGGTAACAATGTGGATCTCATTAAGTGACTCTAAGCACAGAGTATATGTCAGCAGTGCTCTTTAAAGGAAGTGAACAACCTGGGAAGTCCCACTTTCTCTAAGGCTGCAGGGATTTACAGGAAGAATATACTGCAACTTACAGAGCTCCAGGCCATAACTGTAGGAGGGACACTTGGGTACATGTAGTAGGTACCAGCACAGTAAAGTAGGCTTCAGCCTTCCTAGTGAGTTAGAAAGATGGCCTTTTTCATCTTTCTTTCAGAGTTCTGATGTTAGGGAATTTACTCAGAATGAATCCAGTATTCAAATGTCACTCCACTGCCATATTCATAACCAAAGACAATGACAGATACTCCAGTGGCATGTGGAACACAAGGACTGCCACAATGTTGTAGATTCCAGGCCTGGACCACAACAAAAGGCTGCAGGTGTATGGTCCAGGGTAACTGGGTCTGAGCCGTCATGCCTGCCATCTTGTGAATCCCTGGCAGGGCCTTTTGGTATAACTTTGGAGACATATACCCTGAGAATCCTACACTGTAGCAAAAGGGATGGATTAAGTTTGGGAATGAAAATATTTTGGGTCTTAAAAATTCCCAGCACTTCATATAACTCTAGTTTTGGGGAGATGGTAGAAAAAGTGGGGGAAACTGTCAGAAAAATTCCTGCAAAGAGAAAACCTCTAGAAAGAGAACATTTTCCTGTAATGACTTGCGGAAAGGAAAGTCATTGCTAAAGGGCCCCATCTGCCTGCTTTTCCTCTTATTTCTTTTCTTTCTCTATGACTGCTTGCTCTGTTGCCACTCCTCTTGGACATGGTTGAGCTACTAGCAACATTAACACCAGTGGCTTGAATCACCCACCTTCCTTTGTTCTTGTGAATTTTAGGCTTAATTGTGAGTGTAACCCAGCCATTTCTCACATCATTACACTAACCATGAATAAAAGTGAAAGCACACTGAGTATCAATGTATTCTATCGGAGAAAATGACAAAAGTGTACATCTTTAATATAATAAAGATATACAAATGTATATTAAAGACATACAAAGAATTATTTCTGACAAACAAGAAAAAGATGAACACTCCAGTTGAAAAAAATGGGCAAAGGACAGACATATGAAATTCATCTATGAAGACATACAGGAAAGGAAGACAGGCTGAGAACACTCGTGACTATAATCAAAACCAGGGTTCGTAACCTGTGCCCCAAGCCAGATTGGGCCAGAGTTTTCTCTTCAGTAGATCTAGGAATAGAGACTGGGTTTTTACCACATTACTGTTTTAGAGATTATTTTAAAATTATTAGAGACTATGGGCTGAAGAGATGGCTCAACTATTAACTAGGCTCACAACCAAAATTATAAGATTATAAGAGACTAGTCATCTACATTTCTCCCTAGGGGGTACCAAGCTCGTGATGATTTCATGTTTTTATGATTACATAAACCATGACAGATCTCAACATCCTTGTCTCTCTATTCCAGATGATCCCACAGAACCCCAACAGCTTAACAAAGCTCCAAACCTTTCCTGCCACATTATGAATTCCCCAAATAGTTCAACAGCTCTCCACTTTTGCTCAAAGGAACGTCCAAATTGACAAGGCCTATCCTACAGACATGGCATTCATGTTAGATTATAGTTCTTTACTTTTAAAGACACTCCTCACCCTAGAAAATCAAGCTAGGCTCCCTCCTTGAGCTGACGGGCCCTACTCTGGTCACAGTAGGTAGGAAGCAAACCTGAGGACAAGGATCTAAGCATGTCTCCCCAAAGGCTCTGGCTGCAGCAGTGACAGAGCAGGGCTCCCTGTCTCTGACATCACTGACTTCGAGTCGCTTTCTAGTAACTTCTCCGGAATTCTGCTCCACTGGCATGGGTGATGCTCTCCTCTGTACTGTTCAACAGAAGAATGCCAGGAGACAAGGCCAGTGACTTCAGATGGTTCCAAAGTACCCCTGAATCC
This sequence comes from Sigmodon hispidus, assembly GCA_004025045.1. Classification (NCBI taxonomy): domain Eukaryota; kingdom Metazoa; phylum Chordata; class Mammalia; order Rodentia; family Cricetidae; genus Sigmodon; species Sigmodon hispidus. The sequence goes on from PVIH01001036.1 coordinate 257,463, forward strand.
AAAAGCAGACAGGAAGACAAGGCTGATGGGAGATTCCCAAGGCTGAGATTTTCTCAAGAATTCTAAACAAAGTTTAAACCCATTTTTCTGCCTCACCAAGTAGAACTAAAGAGCAGCTGATGTGGCTGACAAGCAAGGAAGAAGCTGTCCCTAGCACACAAGGTCGGGGATGGAAGTCCAGTGCTGTGACATGATGGGGGCTGTAATGGTTAGTGCTAATTTTCAACTTCATAAGATCTGAGATCATTCAACAGGTGGGCTTCTAGGCATGCCAGAGGGAGATTTTCCAGATCACATCAATTGACGGTGGTTCCAGTTCCTGAGGGGGGATCCTGGACTGTGTGTAAGGGTCTCTAGCATTCACTTGTTGCTCTTTGCTTCTTTATTGTGGATACAATGTGGCTAGCTGCCTCAAGTTTCCACCCACTGGGACTACCCCCACCCTCAGAAGAAATAAATTTTAATCTGAACTGTGAGCTCAAATAAGCCTTTTCCTCCCTAAATTGCTTTTATCTGAATATTTTGTCATAGCAACAGGATAGAAGCTAAGAGATGGGCTTTGGAAAAAGGTCACCTGATTCTCAATGGCTCCGTGGTCTCCAGTGAACTGACCACTGTATAGTCTGTTTTTATTCTAAAATAGGAACACCAGAGAAAAGTATCATTGAATACAATGATACAAATGTGGCTTCTCAGATCACATCTGCACACTGGCAGCATTGCTGTACAGCCACCTGTTCGGCAGAAGAGACATGTGTGGAAAGATGCATTTTGAAATGCTGGCAGTGTTTTCTTCTTGGGATCCAATTTTATTATTCTATTTTTTATGTGAATATTATCTTTTTAATCAGCAAAAAAGAAAATGAATGGCTTTTTTGTCCTTCAGCAGCACGCCCTGTACAGAGATTTACACGTTGATTTTGCTCATGTAAACTGACTTGGGGTTGTGTTCCAAGAACCCATCATCAGCATTTTCTTCCTTTTCTCTCTTCCTTGTCTGTCACTCAGAAGTGTTTCTCCATTCCCGACTCTGTGACTCATGCAAGAAGACGTCCGAAGTAATGTCTTGCAACACCTTTCCATGAAAAAGAACATCAGTGTTTGCTTCAGTAAGAGGCGTGTTCTTATTTTCCTTGCTTCATCAATAATGAGGTTGCATAGATTCCTAAGGCTCTACAGGGCTGGAATGAGTCAGAAAGATCTGGTCAGCCCTAGACATTCAGGTGCTATCAAAAACTAGCCCCAGGGCAATGACATCCACAACCAAACAAACTTGAAACTTCATTTGCTTGTTTGGCTAGAAATTACAGCTGAAAGATGCTTGTTCCATGATCTGAACTGTCTCAGAGACCCTGGGATAGTATCTTTTTATACTGTTTTAGATGAAGGTTTACGTTTAAAAAGTATTTATTTTTATGTGTATGAGTGTTTTTCCTGCATGTATGTCTGTGCACCATGTACCTAGTGCACTTGGAGGCCAGAATAAGGTGTCTAATTTCCTGGGACTGCAGCTACAGACAGATGTGAGATGCCATGTGGGTACTGGGAATGGAATCAGGGTCCTCTACAAGCGTAGCCTGTGCTCTTAACCAATGATCCAGCTTTCCAGCCTTGGGGCCCCATTTTTAGCTGCCCCCACACACTGTAAAAACTAATTAAGAAGATGTTACCACATAATGACTCAGATCTCTTTTAAATCAGTCACTTTAGTCCATTCTGTTCTTTCTCAGAGACTTTGGGGGACGATGCTGGGGACTCAGTTGAAGGAAGGGGATTCCAGAATGCTTTGATCTGACTCTGACTCATAATCTGCATGGGATGTTTTAGGGTCCAGTGTGCACAGTTGGAGAAAACAAATAACACAGAGGGTGGAGATGTGCTGTGAGTAGGCTCTGCAGGAAAGAGAGAGGCTTGAGGCAGAGTCAGGTGAAGGTGGTATGGGCAGGTGTAACTGAAACATCTCAAAACACTTACTTCACTTCCTGCCTTTTCTGTGTGTGTGTGTGTGTGTGTGTGTGTGTGTGTGTGTGTGTGTGTGGTGGCACTAGGATGGGAAGCCAGAAATCTTACTTTTGCCTTCTTAGAATGTTCTGGCAAGTTTTCCTACCTGAATCTGAGGAGGGCTTCTCCAACCCATTGCCTAATCAGGGCTGTTGCATCCTTTGCACCCAGCTGAGGTCAACACCATTGTTATGGTCCTAGAGTAACTGGTCTTAGGGCTCCCTGAGCCAGCAGTGGGGCAGACCCAAAGGTGCAGCCTCACAGGGAGGGGCCATCAGACTCTCAGCAGGGGATGTCTGGAGCAGGTCCTTAACCTTTTCACAGACAGGGTCACTTTGGACTCCAATAAACACAGGAAACTTACACATATAAGGCAATTGCCAACCACCTTTTGTTTCAAACAGTGAGGAAACAAATGCCTTGTATTTAGGAGCCAGAGACTCCTAAAAGCTAAAATTCAAAGACAAAAAGGAGCCCAGTAGGAGAAATCCATCTTGCTTCATTGCCTTAGGCTATGTCATTATTTCTGCTAAATATCTTAAAATGTCTCCTCTTTCCTGGAGCTGTTTATAATTACCACCGAAGGACACCCGATTGCATGGAGTGTCAAAACACTCCTGCTGGCCTGTCTGGTCTGGGGAGTTCCACAGTGGTCTACTGGCTACTTTTCCTTCCATCTCTGAGGCTCTGGGTTTTTCTTGAGCTTCCCACTGTATCTGTTACTATGTCTGTGCCTGTATCTGCAAAATAAAGATACTAATACCTGTCCATGGGATGGTTTGTTTGTGGATATGTTCAGTACAGTATGAGCCATATAGTACCGAGCAGACACTATTTCTATTAAGTGCTTGCTTTATTCTGAAAGTCTATCTAGTATTTAATCTACATTTTCAGTATATTTCTTCTCAGGCTAAGTGTTGATGCTATGCTTTTTTTTATTTCCCACTTATACACCATAAATGATCAGGTCAGACTCAGAATCCAGTGAGATCATGTGGCATCTTATGAGCTTGTCACAGGTATCATCTCACTCTGTTGCTTGAGGATTCAGAGGTGAGCATCCCATGGCCATTTCTGCCACGAGAACAACCAGCCAGTGATTGTCTGCAGTGGAGATGCTGTCTAGGACAATCAAAAGTTGCCTCTTTCTGCTAAACCTTTGCACTGCTTTGACATCAAGAAGAAGGAAAATCAGAAAGAAACTTAGAAATTTTACGAGAATCTCAGCGAGCATTCATGTTAAGTCTGGGCTGCTTCAGCATGACATTGCACGGTCCACTTACTGCCATGCTCTGTGTTATAAGAAGTGAAAAGGGCCTTTAGAAACAAGTAATGATGATTTTCACAGTTCTTGCTGTCATTCATATATTTACATTTAAACATTTATAATTTAATACACAGCAGGAATTCAGATTGTAAGTAAAAATTAAGCTTTGTAAAGTCATGAGAAAGGTACTGTGATTGTTGCCTGGGGACCTGAGAGCAGGGTCCCTTTGTGCCTAACTCTCTTGGTCTCTGAGAGCCCAGGGATGTTTGGAGTGTAGAGTATCAGGCTTAGACTAAAGGCATTTTGCAAAATCTCAGCTCCCAGTATTCAGAAAGTAAAAGCCACTGGAAACAAAGATCCATAGAAAGATAGTTTTGCATGTTCTCTGAGGGCCAACTTCAGAGTGGTGTGGGTTATAACTCAGAGTTCAAAGAGGGCTCTGACCATCCTATGTCTTCCCAGAAAACTTTGTTCTTCTGATCTGTGTTAGAAATAGCAGGAAGGAAAACTATAACCCTAACATTCAATCAGTTATTAATAAAAAATGAGCATTCTCAGGGCCTTATCATTGGGAAAAGGTGTAGCTGTAAGGGTTTCTATTGCTTCAGTGAAGAGAAAGATACGCTGGTTGGTGGAGTTCTGGGTTCTGTGTGGTCCAGAAGATGGATGGAGTTTTCGTTAGTATTAAATGGGGCAGAACAAAAGACAGAAATAGGCCCTGAGAAACCAGAACAAAAATGATGCAGATTGGATGGTTTGCTTATTCAGCTGCAAAATGTACTGCCTTCTATTGTGGTCATCCCCCACCCAGGGTGAACTGTGGTGTGGAGGACAGGAATGCCCCATGGCTTAGAGCAGCCTCTGTCATCCACTAATCAGCACCACTTGACAGATGACAAATATTTAATTTAGGGGGAAAGCAGAAGTCCACATTGTTGGTACCGATATCAAGGAGCAACATGATTAGCAATAATCCCTCCTGGTAATAGCTGGAGGGCCCAAATTAACAATGAACCCAACACAAAAACATTCTCCACAAGGTGATAGGAGATGGCCCGGGTTTCATAGACCGCTCCTCTAAGCCAGACAGACCTAGGTTCCTGCTTTCTGTTCCTCTATTTCCCACATATCCTAATCACAGTGGATGCCTGAGCTCTAGCCATTGTGTCCACATTCCAGGCAGCAGGAGGGGAAAATAGACAAGAAAGGGATGTCTCTCTTTGTAGTGTTGGGCAACTCCTCTGAAGGTTACTGTCCTTGTTTGCATATCTGTTGTGTCACTGAGCTGTGTATCTACTCATTCATCTGTCAATTCATCTAAATAGCATTGAATAGACTTCCTTTCCCAGGCAAGCTGTAAGAGGTACAGTCAGCTGTCTCCTCTGCCATGGCGTGGGCTGCTCCAACCAAACATCATACACAGTGACACATCAACAAGGGACGTGTATTTCCCACAGTCCTGGGGCTGGTTATGGTAGGTCTATGCCCAGTATGGTGAGGGCCTGCTTACCAATACACAGGCTGCCCATTTTCTTCTCACAGAGTGAAAAGACAGCGGGAGAACTCAATGGAGTCCTATTATAAAGCTCAACCAGAAAGGACTATCCCCTCCTAAAGGAGTCTCTCCCAACACCACCACATTGAAGGCTAGCACTTTAATACATGGATTTTAGGGGAGTGCAGACATCTGGACCAGAACCCCCTCCCTGGGAAACTGCTTTTGGTTGAGATTCAGCACCTCCCCTCTGTGCCCTCAAGGACTCATGTCACGGTATATGCTTATATCATCCTGTCAGGTATCCATTGATCCTTCCTCCAAGACAGTGAAGTCTTTAAGAATGAACCAGAACACCCCATGTCTGTGTGCAAATGTGTGATTAGTTATACATAAACACATGCTCCTGCACATTCACACTTGATCTGAGTGGACATCAGGTTACTAAATGAACAGATGGAATCAGTTCAATTCAAAGTAACCTAGCAAGGTCTCTACTTGCCATTTTTAGGACTTGAAGCACAGAATTATTAGAAACATTTGTAATAGAACAACCTGTTATCTGGTTTCCAGAGGTGACAGGAGAGAGTTCCTGAGGCCACACAGTACTATTCCTTAGCCTGTCTGTTGGTGTGTCGGTGAGGGTCAGATTTCCCTGGGATGGTGAAAGGGTTAAACGCCATGTCCATCTGTGTTGAGAACAACTCTCTGATAACTAGAAGCAATAAGCCTCCTGTTTCTGGACACAGAGTGAGAGCAGTTCTGTCCAAAGGTGACTAGTGCATGCTGGCCAGTATGTTCAGAATCTAGTGTGAGGGATCAAGAAGGAAAAAAATCTGCTAATCCTTGAAGATAAAAACCGGAGGGGGGGTGGTATATGTAGTTTCTGTGAACCATGGTGTCAGTGTGATATCTGAGCATCCAAGCAGGAGTGGCCTGTCATGTGGGGGAAGGACACTTAGCTAGGACATGCTGTCACTCCTAAATGAGTATAGTGGGCTGAGAGGTAAGCCAGTTCTGAGTCTGGGCAATGGACTCTCCTTTGGTTACTGATCTTATTGGATTATGTATATGGTTCCAGAAAATGTGAACCAGTGCATAATAGTAGGAGTTTGACACAGAGGGTCTTAAACTATCAGGGAAGGGGACTTTTGAATTATATGTGAAACATTTAAAGGAAGCTTTTGAGACCTATGTTGCAGTAAAGAAGTTATGGACAGAAGCACTGAGGTGAGTTTTCTGGATTATTCTAGGAAGTCTAGGATTGATGGAATTAATCAATCCTGATAATCCAGAAATTGGTGAGTCAGAGATCAAGTATCAGCTCTGTCATTTAGAACCCAGGGGCACCCATGTATCCTTTGGGAAGCCTCAGTTTATTAATCTGGATAGTGGCTGTAATATTAGGAGGAACCTCAGAAGACAGCTGTGAGGGTAAAGTAAGTGTGTGGGACAGGCTATCCAGTGGACCCACAGGTGGGAAGTGATCACGTGTCATCTGAGATATTTAAACAGGGACAAGATAAGCTATTGAGGCCACTGTGCATGAGTTGTTGGTAATTGCAATCTATATTCACACATTTCAAGGACCTGGAGGGTTTTTGATGGCTCAGTGTGAATTTCACAATTTGAATTTTAAAGTAGTTTTGTTACATTTCCTCTTTTACTGTAGCAACTCAGAGCAGGAGGGAGAGCCCGAGGTCTAGTTCCAGTTCTGAGCACTCTCCCCTCTTCTTTGCAAAGTCCTTTCTATTTTGGGGCCCTCTTGTATTAGGAGGTCATTTAATGGTGATTGCTCCAGGTCACTTCTAGTGCCAGAACTGGAGTCACTCCCTTGCTGCTGCTGAGCCTAACAAGAAAGTTTTTGGTGATTATACAGCTTAGTTCTTAAAATAGTTTCCGGGAGCAGAGAGAAAACAAGTTATTTTTAGTTGCTTTTTAGGCATGAATAAATACTGACCAGTGCTTGCAGGTACATTTGATGGGGAAATCAACCGTGTGTTCAGACTACACATCAAACTTACAAAAAAAAAAAAAAAAAAAAAAAGATTAAAACCACTGAGTGACTGGAGGCCCAGGTCAAGTTGGAAAGCAAAGGGGGAGATGTTATTCACCTAGGGCTCCAGTTACTTCCAGAAGAAAAATGTGGTGTAAATGTTTCAAGAATAGTCATGTTGATGAGACTTTATGAGTAAAGTTTCTGACATTTCTGGAAGACACAATCTCAGCAAATTCCCATTCCTCTGGCTGTTGCTGTCTCTCTGTCCCTTTTAGGGATTAATCCTTGAGCCTTAGCTGCAGGAATTGTGTTTTAGATCTACCAGTTGGGACTAGGCTCCACAACTCTGTGTTTTGATTGGTTGTAGTTTTTTTAAAAAATGATCTCTGTCTATTGCAAAGAGAAATTTCATTGAAGGGTGAGAACTATGGTATAAGGACTACACACACACACACACACACACACACACACACACACACACACACACACAGTTTGAATGTTTGAATGAACATGGTCCTCACAGACTCATCTATTTGAATATTTGGTCCATAGTTGATGGAGCTGTTTCAGAGGGATTAAGAGAGAGAGTTGTGGGCTTGTTGGAGGAGGTGTGTCACTGAGGTGGGCTTTTGAGATTCCAAGAGCTCATGCAAGGCCCATGTCTCCTTTTCCACCTACTGCCTGTGGATGAGGACATAAACCCCTCAGCTGCTGCTCCAGTTCCATGCCTGTCTGCTTTGCACCATGACAGTCAGGGACTAACCCTCTAAAACTATTTGAAAGACTTCAATGAAATGCTTCTTTTTTTTTAATTTAATTTTTTTGTAATTTTTTTTCCTTCTTTATTTTGTATTTATCAAAAAAAAAACAGTAAAATGAATTTAAAATGCTGATAGGTTAACAATAACTATGAAGAAAATAAAAATCATAAGTATGACTTATCAAGGGTGATAATGCAAATAATTTGCTACACATATATTTACTTTGTGTTCAGCTTTCCCTCTGAATTTTTTTTTCCATCCCTGTATATCCTTATTCAAGGTCCCTTCCCCCTCCCACCAGATCAGGTCATTTTTTCTTCTCCACAACTCCCCATCCCTCCCTGGGCAGGCAGCAGACAGTCCTATGGTCCCACTGACCCAATGATGCTTAGTTCAGTCTCCACTCCTGGCATATCCAGTTTTGTCCCCTCTCCCTCAAGAGTGAGTCAGGTGTTCCTATAGTTGGAGTGGGATCCGAAGGGTCAGTCCAGGGTGTTTCTGATCCCAAGCTGTTCAGTGGTTGTGGTTTGCAGCTTGGACATGCTTGGCTTTTTTTTCTTGTTTGTTTGTTTAGAGACCACTAATGGGTGAGTACATCCCCTGCTTATCTTTCAGAGTTTGTGAGACCTCGCTTAGGAGGATATTCTTCAAATCCATCCATTTGCCTGCGAACTTTAGGATATCATTTTTTCTTACTGCTGAGTAGTATTCCATTGTGTAGATGTACCACAGTTTGTTAATCCATTCTTCAGTTGAGGGACATCTAGGTTGTTTCCAGGTTTTTGCTATTACAAATAATGCTGCTATGAACATAGTTGAGCTAATGCCTTTGGAGTGTGAATGTGCCTCTTTAGGGTATACACCCAGAAGTGGTATTGCTGGGTCCTTGGGGAGATTGATTCCCAGTTTTCTGAGAAACCGCCATATTTCATTCCAAAGTGGCTGAACAAGCTTACACTGCCACCAACAATGGAGGAGTGTTCCCCTTGCTCCGCATCCTCTCCAACATAGGCTGTCATCTGTGCCTTTTATCTTAGCCAATCTAACAGGTGTTAGGTGGTATCTCAAAGTTGTTTTGATTTGCATTTCTCTGATGGCTAAAGATGATGAGCACTTTTTCAGGTGCCTTTCAGCCATTCGTAGTTCCTCTGTTGAGAATTCCCTTTTTAGATCTGTACCCCATTTTTTGATTGGGTTATTCAAGGTTTTGGGCTCTAAATTCTTGAGCTCTTTATATATCTTAGAGATCAGTCCTCTATCACTTGTAGGGTTGGTGAAAATCTTTTCCCATTCTGTAGGCTGTCATTTTGTCCTATTGACAGTGTCCTTGACTTTGCAGAAGCTTCCAAGCTTCAGGAGATCCCACTTATTGATTGTTGGTCTTAGTGTCTATGCCACAGGTGTTATATTTAGGAAGTGATGGCCTGTGCCAATTTGTAGAATTGTATTTCCCACTTTCTTTTCTATCAAGTTAAAAGTGGCTGGGTTTAAGTTGAGGTCTTTGATCCACTTGGATTTGAGTTTTGTGCAGGGTGATAGGCTTGGATCTATTTGCATTTTTCTACACACTTCCATCCAGCTATGCCAACACCATTTGTTAAATATACTATCTCTTTTCCATTGAATGTTTTGGGCCTCTTTGTCAAAGATCAGGTGTTCATAAGTTTTTGGGTTAATGTCTGGAACCTCAGTTCCATTCCATTGGTCCACAAGTCTGTTTTTATGCCAGTACCAGGCTGTTTTTATTACTGTAGCTCTATAGTATAACTTGAAGTCAGGGATGGTGATACCTCTTGAATTTCTTTTGTTGAGTAAAATTGTTTTGGCAATCCTGGCTTTCCTGTTATTCCAAATGAAATTGAGTATTGTTCTTTCAAGGTCCAAAAAATATTGTGTTGAGATTTTGATGGGCAGCGCATTGAATCTGTAGATTGCCTTTGGTAGAATTGCCATTTTTACTATGTTGATCCTATCAATCCAGGAACATGGGAGAGCTTTCCATTTTCTGATATGCTCTTCAATTTCTTTCTTCAGTGATTTAAAATTTTTGTCAAATAGGTCTGTTACTTCTTTGGTTATAGTTACTCCAAGGTATTTAATACTATTTACAGCTATTATGAAGGGTAATGTTTCCCTTATTTCTTTTTCAGCTCTTCTATCTTTAGTGTATAGAAGGGCTACTGATTTCTTTGAGTTAATCTTGTATCCTGCTATATTGCTGAAGGTGTTTATCAGCTGTAGCAGTTCCTTGGAAGAATTTTGTGGGTCATTTATGTATACAATCATATCATCTGCAAATAGAGATAGCTTCACTTCTTCTTTTCCAATTTGTATCCCCTTAATCTCTTTTTGATCCCTTATTGCTTTAGCTAAAACTTCGAGAACTATATTGAATAGATAAGGGGAGAGAGGACATCCTTGTCTAGTTCCTGATTTTAGTGGGATTGCTTTGAGTTTTTCTCCATTAGGTTTGATACTGGCTGTCGGGCTTCTTGTAAATCGCCTTTATTATATTTAGGTATTCTCCCTGTATTCCTGATCTCTCCAGGGCTTTAATCATAAAGGAGTGTTGGATTTTGTCAAAGGTTTTTTCCCGTATCTAAGGATATGATCATGTAGTTTTGTTCCTTTAGTTTGTTTATATGATGGATAACATTTACAGTTTTTCGTATGTTAAACCAGCCCTGCATTTCTGGGATGAAGCCTACTTGGTCATGGTGGATGATATCTTTTATACATTGTTGTATACGGTTTGCCAAAATTTTGTTGAGAATTTTCACATCAATATTCATGAGGGAAATTGGTCTGTAATTCTCCTTCTTTGTTGTGTCTTTGAGTGGCTTGGGTATTAGGGTGATTGTGGCCTCATAAAAGGAATTTGGCAATATTCCTTCAGTTTCTACTGTGTGAAATAG